>JAQGAO010000770.1:0-29635 GCA_034697705.1 Ommatoiulus sabulosus | reverse complement strand
GTAGAGACTGTGGAGGACTTAATCGCCCGGATATCAGTCGCCTGCGAATTTGTGCAGCAAACACCTGGCATTTTTGGAAGGGTTAGGCAGAACATTAACCGTCGGTGCACCGGTGCACCGCATGCATTTACGCTGGTGGCCGTCACTTTGAACAACTTTTATGAATATCTGTGCTCTTGTTTCAATAAACAGAATAGACATCAGAAATGGCTGGTACTTGCTTATCACCTAATCACAAATCAAAACACATCGGGCCCAAAATGGTACTGCATTGATCTTTGGTGGCCTCCAGCACCCTAACCAGGCATTTCCGCCTATGGGTACATCAACATAAATGGCTTGTATGGACCATTCTACATGCCCACAACGTTTGGCAACATAGCACTGAAGCACCCTGTGTATATATGAAACAAAATTAATCATCACAGGTTCCCCAGAAATTTCATCTTTTACTTCCTCGACTTTTCCATGTTTTACAAAAATTTCTCTGACCAATGACAATGTCCAAAATTAATAAAGAGACTAAACACGACCAGTAACGTTATGTGGTTCATTAACAACGTTTCGCCACCCATGTGGCTTTCTTCAAGTTTTATTTACTGCTAAAAATAAAAAAACGAAAAAATACATTCAGTTGAAAAAACTTAAGGGGACACATTATAATTTATAACAGGTAGGTGGCTTCTCGTCGTTTTTCTTCTTTTTCTAACTAATTTAGGCTCTCTGCTAAGCCACCTACCTGTTATAAATTATAAAGTGTCCCCTTACGTTTTTTCAACTGAATGTATTTTTTCGTTTTTTCGTTTTTTCATTTTTAGCAGTAAATAAAACTTGAAGAAAGCCACATGGGTGGCGAAACGTCGTTTATGAACCACATATAGAAGCACCATGTAGAAGCATTAGTTTTGGATCGCAACAACACGACTACGTTAAATTTCCCTGACTTATCCAGACATTTTCATGTTCCCTGACTTTTATTAAATGTTACATTTACCTTTTAGTATATAAGGTGATTACTTTTTTAAGCATTTGAAAATAACTTTACATTGAACACTGGATAAACCTTGTATGGAAAGTGGACAGATTTAACATTGACAGGTACAGTAAAACCTGGAAAAGTGACCACCTGTTTATGTTGACTCCTTTTTAGTGTTTTGTTTTTTTATAGTGTAAATTTAATACAAATTCTCCGTATAGTGACCACCTGTCTGTTGCGCGCAGTGACCAGTGTGTGTTGTCTTTTTCGCAATTTTTACTTTGTCAATAAACCTAATAAAGTAACCAGATAACAGATTTGTGACTTTACATCCGGCTTTTACCCCGGTGGTTATCAAATAATTCAGCCAATCGTTGTTATTCAGATCGAAAAAATCACTGAAATCATGATCACAAGAAGTAAAAAGCATTTAAAACGAGGAAAACTTGATCATTTCTCATTAAAAAAACAAAAAAATGTTTAATAAGGCAATAAATATACTGTATGTAATGCACGTGGACATGATGATTCTGTACTTTTTGGTTTTGTGGTCTTTTACTACATGTATTACAGTATACATGTATAAAGTCAGGGTTCCCCCAGACCTGCACCTATTTTCATTCAAAATGTATTCGGAACACAGAGTTGCAAAATGTTACACGTTTAACCATGTACAAATTTACACAATTTTTCACGTTTAACCATGTACAAATTTACACAATTTTCCAAGTTTTCCGAGCACAAATTTTCCTCATTTTCCGATGATAAAATTGCGAAATTTTCCACTTTTCCGACCACAATTTTTTATTATTTCCGAATACAAAATTTTCCCATTTTAACAAATTTTCAACGGAATTTTTGTTAATTTTTAAAAAATGTCTAAGTTAATTTTCAAAATTGTGGTTATTAAATTTTAAAAAAATATTTTATAACGTCAATTTTAGAAAATATGTCAATTTTTCACGTTGTTATATGGGTTGGGGAAATTTTTTTTAAAAACTGGAAAAGTCAGTAAAATTGAAAATGAAATTTCTAGTGGAACCCTTTAAATAGTGTTCATGTTTATTATTTTAATTTAATTAAAGCATTCTTTATATAATGATCACCTGCGTACAGTAACCAACTTAACATTTTTTTTTTGGGGTGGTCACTCCTAAAAGGACTTACTGTATATATCGATTTGTGATTTCAATTTATGGTAATTATAACATGTGTTATCACTTTTTAGTGTATTGGTTTTTCGAGCGTACATTTCCTGCATACAATACTAGTGACTACCTGTCTATTGTGTACAGTGACCAGTGTGTGTTGTCTTTTTGCAATTTTTACATTGTCCGTGTACCTTATAAATTGACCAGATAACAGATAAGTCACATTACATCTTTCTTTAAAACCATGGACATGATGATTCTGTACTTTTTTTGGTTTTGTGGATTTTCACTACATTTATTACAGTCTATGTGTATAAGTATAGTGTACATGTTCATTATTTTACATGTTCATTATTTTAATTTAATTCAGGCATTCTTTGTATAGTGACCACCTGTGTACTGTGACCACCATAGCATTTTTGTGTGGTCACTCGTAACAGGTTTTACTGTATCCAAAAACACATCCAAAAGGCAATGCTCCCAGCCTTAAAGTCAAAATTTGTCGTACGATCATATTTTGCGGCCCACAAATATAAAGGGAAATGAATGTCATAATTTTTGTAAGGCAAAATAGATTTACAATGTATTTACAATAATTTATTTAAAAAAATACATTAAATTTATATTCCATTATATGTTTTGTAAAATATATTTTTGGATGTTCCAATCTATACTTGCTTTGAATGACTTTTAAAAAATATTTTTAACCTAAAAATACATTTGTTTTTTAACAATGTATTTTAAAATACATTTATTATTACAACATTAATAATACATTTTTCTAAAAATATATTTCTAAAGCTTTTTTTTTCGATGTGGGTATGTCACGCTATTTTCTAAGATTTTTAGACCCCTCCCCCCCCCAACCCTTGTCACAATTTGTCACAAATTTCCCGTACCTTCCCCTCTCCCTCAAAATAATGATGTCCCGATTTGTTTCGATCGGAAGTTAGTACACCACTAAAATAATAAGCCTATATGTAAAACGATAATTTAATGTGCTGAAACATCCCATATTAAAATTTATATGAGCAAAATATAAAAAAAATGTGACGATATTATACAAATCATATAATGTTAATATAAATAAAGTGGACAAAATATACAAAATATATAAAGATAATATGGCAAAATTGAAACAATTTATATATAATACATGTACTTTATGTTTATATATAATAAATATTGTTTGTATATCGAATAAAAATAAAATGTATTTATATATAACATATACCGGCTGCATATAAAACATTTATATAAAGAAATTATAATGGTTAAATATTAAATAGATGTAAAATGTTGGTATATAAGTATTATCAGCTACATATGAAATATTTGTATATATTTTAAATTCTATATATCTTATCTGCAAATAATATAAACTTTACATATAAAGCAGGAACTTGAGTTCGTAAAACAGAATGTGCAATTTAGTTCGCAAGTTAAAGCCAAAATTTTTACAATGAAACTTTTTTGGACCAACACAGTAGTTTGTGAAAGGCTGCTAAATTTGCAAATGTATGTGCTAAAAACGTGAGTCGACTGTATAGCATGAACAGTAGTTTTATGAAAGATCGAACAACACAAATATAAATTTGCACTTTCAGATTTTTATGTTAAGTTAATCAACTTTTCCATTAGCAACCAACTTTGTCATTAAGAGTTAGAAGAAACTATCTATATTGAAATTTATATGAGTAAATCCTGTAAAATTCATTTTGTTTATCACAATTATTAGAAACGCACAAAACAGAAAATTCAATTTTCAAATATTTTATTCAAGAAAATACAAAAAAATACATTTATGTGGAATCTTCCTTAAAATCGTAGATATCGTTTGGTTTACCATCTTTAGCTTGCTGTTTGGCTGAAGTATTTTATACAGTTTTTTGTGCAATATTCTGTTTCCTTAAGCTGCATATGGCCCGATTAACAGCTATGCCAAATTCGGAATTTTTCATATCGGGAAACTTTTTTTTGGTGGTAACTAAACAAACAAACAAGACAATGTTAACAAAATTAGGAAAAATGATGTAGTCTTATTTATAACTTTATCGACTAAGTTACTTACGCATTAA
The DNA here is from genome assembly GCA_034697705.1 of Ommatoiulus sabulosus. Classification (NCBI taxonomy): domain Eukaryota; kingdom Metazoa; phylum Arthropoda; class Diplopoda; order Julida; family Julidae; genus Ommatoiulus; species Ommatoiulus sabulosus. The sequence continues at coordinate 25,430 of JAQGAO010000770.1, read as the reverse complement.
CGTCTTTGTGATGTCAGTGTCCAGTTGATTCTTTGGTGGGGCATTTGCATCAATCTTGTTGCGACCACCTCCATAGTTGCTGGACAGGAGTACATCTTTTGTGAAGAGGTGCATCAACATATGTTTGACGTATATGCCAACCGATTTTGCCCCTCAGCTCAATTCGTAAGCATCTTCTGAAATTGTTATATTGGATCCTGGATGCAGCAAAACCGTCTTGAAAGAAATACAGTAGAAAAGTAAAATATTAGTTTAAAAAAGATTACAATTATTGGTTCTTCCAGTTTAATGCTTACTCTATTCACAGAAGTGGAACTTATTGAATCCTAGAAACATAAAATTACATTTTTAAAGTTTGCATAACTAATACTATTAACATCACAACTGTTATCCTAACCACTTCATTGCTAGTGGAAGCACGTTGGGATCCAGTTTATAATCTTTGACGGGCAACTAGGGTGCTTTCTGCAAATCTTAGTATGTCTGGAATTTGTAAAATTGGAAAATGTGTTGAATTATTGTATAATGCAATCATTTATATAGTTAAAGTAATATAATAGAATGGGTATAACTTTACCTTTTATAATTGGATTTTTTAGACTGGCAATTTGCTCTTCTAACATCTTTATATTTGATCTGGTCTCATCAAGATCTTTCAATTGCCGGGCATTTTCATCTTTTAATTTTAAATTTTCTTCTCTAAGGTTTTCAATCTCCTCCTCCAATTCCAGATCATTGTTGAAAGACGTTTGTACAGGATTGCAATTGTTTTCAATTGTTTTTCCAGTGAACAATCGTCTTACAGAATTGCATTCTTTTTTCTGTAACTGTAAAAAAAATCCAACTTAAAAATCAGCATTAAATATTTTAAGTGAATATTTTTAAGTATGTTGGATAAATACTTACTTTGGGTGTTTGTGCCAATGTGCCAGTCGTTTTTCTCATCTCGGATTTAACTAAACTTGACAGGGCATCTTCCAGCAAATTTTGATTTTCTAAAATTAAACGTTTGTGATAAATTACAATAAAAATAATAAATAATTATGTTATATTAAGCTAACTTCCAAAATATTGACAAATTTTGTTATTTATCGGTAAAAATGAGAATTAGTAGAGGATTGACTATTATTTTTTCTCATTTCAATGAAAAAACAATAGCCATCTGAGAAAAGGTCTTCTTTATTTAAATACTTAATTACTTCGTGCTTATTACATGTTTCTTAATTCAATTTTTTGGAATTAGAAATTTTGGTATTTCGATGCCAGTGAAAATTGACAGTTTCTTAATTCGTTAAAATGAAATTCAAACTGTTCTAAATTCGATCTAATAGAATACGTACGAAAGTTCTATAATTTAAATATTTTTTGAATTCCAATAAATTAAATTTGTTCAACAGAAATTCGAACGTTTTTGTACGTTTAAATGAAATTCGAACGTTTTTAGTTCGTTTAAATGAAATTTGAACTTTTGTTTTTTAATTAAATGGAATACGCTTACATGTAAATGAAATTCTTACCAAAGCTCTATAATTGAAATGTTTCTTAATTTCCAAAAACTAAAATTTAAACGTTTTTTAAAATTCGTTTGTATGAATTTCGAACTTTTCGTAATTCAAATTTGCATTGAATTAAATGGAATTCCAATTAAAGTTTTTGTTTTATTCAATCAACCCGAATTAAAATGATTGTTTCCCATTAAAGGAAAGGTTTCTGATTCGATTGAGCGGAATACGATTATTTCCTGAATTAACTACACATGAAATTTAGTGTTGTTTAATTCGAAGGATGTTTATTCATTAAAAAGAGAACTTCGACGTTCGATTTAGTATCCAAAACATCGTGAAAAAGCAGCTTTTAAACACGAACTAGGCTTAAAAAGCCTATAAATAGAGCTTTAATTTCGGACCGAGGTAATTGTTTTTATTTATTTTCGGTGTCATTTCGGACCTTCATCTTGTTCTTTTTCCTCTTTGTTTTTTTACGATGCGGGGCATCGCAATTTATTTTTACATGAATTGTTGTTGAGTCGAAGCCAAGGCACGCGGGGAAAAAACAGGAAAAAATTGGGCATTTTCTTTGGTTGTTGTGTGTTGCATTTGCGGACATTATGATGAATTTTAATTTAAAACTGTGAAGCACTAATTTAGCCAGTTTCGTCTGAAAACCATGCGGAAAATACCAGAGGACGGTTTGTTAATTAGGAAAAACGGGATCCCTTCCAAATCCATAAAAATATAGGAATTATAATCCGTGCCAAAAATGGTTTTCCCCCCCTACCCGCTGCTCACCAGGTGGCGCTTCTGAAATTTAATTCGTTTTTGCACGAAATTAATATTAGAATGATCTTCTAATGGCTCTGGATAAATATTGAAATTACTGTAGAAGAATATGTACTGTAAGAATGTCCTCATTAGAGCAGTTTTCTAATGAATCCAATTAATGATTAAATTTGAATGTTTTTAGTATTTTTGGAATGAAATTCAATTAGAAGTATACAGATTCACGTTTCTACTAAAATTATTTGGAATATATTCCAATTTTTTTCGGATCCTATTTGCTGATATAAATCTCGAAACCCTAAATAAATTTCAATTACAGTAAGGGCCCGACCCGGCGATATTTCTTTAGAGAAATTCTGTACTGTATTTTTTGTTATTTTGCCTTCTTTGTGAGTAAATTACAGGGTTTTTAGTGGTGAGGGACTGGAGTGGTTTACCTGGAGAAATTCAAAAAATATTTCAATGGTAATGTAGCCTTGGTTCTTCTTAAAAAATGATACTATTTATGACCATGGATGGCCGAAATCCATGGAAGTTTTGACAGATTGCATGAAACCTAAAACACAGAAAAAGTTTTTAAAAAAAATAAAAAGTACTTACCAGATATTCGAATAACCGTAGCATTGTAGAGATCCCATCCTCCTACTGGTTTTTTGCTAGCCTCCACTCCACAACATTTGATGAATTCTTTTTTTCCAGCTTTAAATTCATCAATATTTAAATCAATGATGAGTGATGTCCCTAAAACTGAGTATTTACCCTTATCCACTCCATCTATAATTCTAACTAAAGCAAACGTAGTCATTTTTCCAAAAATTGAATTCCAAAAATAAGAATTGAATTAAATTTAAAACCAATGAGGATGTTGCACACACACTACAAGCAGCACTAGACTAAAATACACTAAGCACAAAGCACTGAGAATGTATCCTAGATCAGGTCCAGGATGTCAAAGAAGATTTTAAACCAGTATGACAACTAATAAGGTCCCATTGTACTTGGGACAGTCTTTAATCTCTATAGCTGCATGTGCATTTAGGTCATTCACAAGAGAGAGAAGAAGAAAAATTTGACTGGACAGGAAGCAACATTAGCCTTAGGAACTGACAATTGTTGGTGCAGAAGTCTGTATTTTCTGAATACTTTTGAGAGAATGGTTGGAAACCTGAATATACACGTGAATCAATCCTATGATAAAAATTGATATAGTACTGGTGAAAAAAATATTGAACACTAAGAGTATTTATTTATTTCATTTTATTTATTATATATATATTATCATAAAATGTTAAAAAATAATGCAAAAGTATATGGTCTGTTATAAATAATGCCAAATAAATGTCCCAAATAATGCCAGTTTGAGTAAATGTTCGAAAAGATGGTAGATTGAATGCTAGAGTAGACGTGCGATTAAATTTTAGAAAAAATGGCCGAAATAATGGCCAACAAAAAAAATGCTGATGTTAATTTATCATTTAAATGTAGCTAAATTAAATGCTAGACAAAATGTGCGATAAACGTTTTAGGAAAAAGACAGATTTCCTGTCTGAAACAATACTTGAAAAAATGCTAGAATAAGTACGAAAGTTCTATAATTTAAATATTTTTTGAATTCCAATAAATAAAATTCGTTCAACAGAAATTCGAACGTTTTTAGTCCGTTTAAATGAAATTCGAACGTTTTTTGTACGTTTAAATGAAATTCGAACGTTTTTAGTTTGTTTAAATGAAATTTGAACTTTTGTTTTTTAATTAAATGGAATACGCTTACATGTAAATGAAATTCGAATTTTTCTTAATTGTCTTAAATGAAATTCGGACTCAATTCAATTCAGTGCAGTACCCTACAGTCAGCAAGTAAATGCCATGTGGTAGGGGGGATTGCCAGTAGCATGGCTATGTCTTCTTAATTCGGATTAATGGAATTCGTACCAAAGCTCTATAATTGAAATGTTTCTTAATTCGAAAAACTAAAATTTGAACGTTTTTTAAAATTCCTTTGTATGAAATTCGAACTTTTCGTAATTCAAATTTGCATTCAATTAAATGGAATTCCAATTAAAGTTTTTGTTTTATTCAATCAACACGAATTAAAATGATTGTTTCCGATTAAAGGGAATGTTTCTGTATTTGATTAAGCGGAATACGATTATTTCCTGAATTAACTATACATGAAATTTAGTGTTGTTTAATTGGAAGGATGCTTATTCATTAAAAATAGAACTTCGACGTTCGATTTAGTTTCCAAAACATCGTAAAAAAGCAGCTTTTGAACACGAACTAGGCTTAAAAAGCCTATAAATAGAGCTTTAATTTCGGACCGAGGTGATTGTTTTTATTTATTTTCGGTGTCATTTCGGACCTTCATCTTGTTCTTTTTCCTCCTTGTTTTTTTACGATGCGGGGCATCGCAATTTATTTTAGCAGTCGTTTGGAAAAAAAAAATTACATGAATTGTTGTTGAGTCGAAGCCGAGGCATGCGGGGGAAAAAAACAGGAAAAAATTGGGCATTTTCTATGGTTGTTGTATGTTGCATTTGCGGACATTATGATGAATTTTAATTTAAAACTGTGAAGCACTAATTAAGCCAGTTTCGTCTGAAAACCATGCGGAAAATACGAGAGGACGGTTTGTTAATTAGGAAAAACGTGACCCCTTCCAAAACCATAAAAATATAGGAATTATAATCCGTGCCAAAAATGGTTCCCCCCGCTGCTCACCAGGTGGCGCTTCTGAAATTTAATTCGTTTTCGCACGCACGTTCGGTGATGTTTTGGAATTTTTATAGTTTAGTTCGTGGAATAAATTCGTATATACTTCAACGTTCTTGTCTTCTTTCTTCGTGTTTTCTATACTTTAAATTATTTGGAACGATGAAATTCGGATGTGTTCTAATTGTTCTTGAAATGTAATTTATTAGATCTGCGCGTTCAGTGTTCGTATTTTTCAGAAAAGAACGTATTGGATTGTTCTTTGGAATTCGGAATGTGTCGAGGTTTGCTGTAGTCTTAAAAAGAAATTCGATTAGAAGAATATGCAAAAATGTCCATATTAAAATGTCTTTCTAATGATTGAATTCGAATGCTTTAGTTTCTTGGAATTAAATTCAATTGGAAGAAATTAATATTAGAATGATCTTCTAATGGCTCCGGATAAATATTGAAATTACTGTAGAAGAATATGTACTGTAAGAATGTCCTTATTAGAGCAGTTTTCTAATGAATCCAATTAATGATTAAATTCGAATGTTTTTAGTATTTTTGGAATGAAATTCAATTAGAATTATACAGATTCACGTTTCTACTAAAATTATTTGGAATATATTCCAATTTTTTCTGATCCTATTTGCTGATATAAATCTCGAAACCCTAAATAAATATCAATTACAGTAAGGGCCCGTCCCGGCGATATTTCTTTAGAGAAATTCTGTACTGTATTTTTCGTTATTTTGTCTTGTTTGTGAGTAAATTACAGTGTGCATCGATGCGCGTTCAATTCGTTGTCACGTGTAAAGGTCTCATCCCACTCGTTGGTGGACGGGTGTCACCGTTTACCCCCGTGAGTTGTGTCCATTTTATGCAAATCCGAAATCGTTCCATTATGCAAATGAGGAGCTGTTTGGACACGCGTGCCATCGCTTTTGGCTTTGGTGCTTGACCCCTAACCCCCAGCCGTGCTATGGGGCCGGAACGAATGGCATCCTGGGAAATGGCGCGGCGACGCACCGTCGGCTCCCACGCGGCTCGACCCCACGGGCCATGTTTCGGGAGTCCGCAATCATGATTTCTGTCTGCAAATTCGTGATTATTGTTATTTTTTGGGCGAATTTTAATCAATGGCCGGCTCGAGGGGGGTGGCTCCCTAGCGGATAATGTCCACTCTTGAGGCCTTCGATTTAAGGGTGGGGGCCCAGACATGGCGGATCCAGAAAACGATTCTTATAAAAGTTTTCTTGGAGGGAATCAAACCCTGTTATTAGGATTTCCAATTTCAAACCAGAAATATTATTACCTTTGATTATAGGCTATAAATGGAATGTCGTTTCAATTCCTTTGCTGTTCCTTTTTTTCCCCTCGGAGAGTTTTGATTACTCGGCGCTAGATGGCGCTGCCTGTAATTATGGGGCCATGCACTCCAATGCCATAGGTTTTAATAATTGGATTATCGCGTATACTCATGGCATCGTTCGTAAATTGTTGATTTGGTTTTACTTCTGTCAAGACGTATATGAAACGGTTCGTTTGTTCTGCCACTCTTACTTGAGTGGTTTCCGTTATATCTCTGAGCATGAAAAGTGTCTTAAGTATAAGCAACAAGAGTTTCGTACGCCGCGCCGGAGCGTTTGGACATTTTTAAGGGATAAGAAAAACTTCGTTTGTTTGGCCGTAGCTGCATGTTACAGTATACAAGTATCTCAAGAGTAGTTTCCGAGATGATACTTTAGCCATTAGGGTATACTCAGGCAGAAGCTTTACGGATTGTAGTTTGGCAGCTGTGAAGCCACGTGCGCAAAAACGACATGTTAATTGTTTGAAATAATTAACTCAAGGTTAACGCTGTTATTTTTAAACCCAAGTACATGTAATTCATTGCATTTGCATTACATGTATCGTCTAACTTCACGACTGCTAAAGTACGACTCGTTATAACACGCTTCTGTCTGAGTTCCCCTATATATTTGAAAATGTATTTAAGCGAGTTTATGATGTATAACTCAAGAAACATTTATCGAGTGGGCATAAATTCGAGAGTCCGATTTATCCTATATACCGGCAAGTAGGCCTATATCTTAAGTTCTTTCTGAAATTACTTCAAATTAACGAATTTCCGTCTAAAACTCGGAAACCGTGCGTTTTTCGTTGATCGATATAATTAGCACGTTAAACCATGATCAAAATAGTTTTCGAGATATTGTGAAAACTCTGCAAAACAAACACTACCGTATACAAGTACAGTATATATATATTTCAAGAAATGTTTTGTCCATGGAGAAGTCGTATCGCGCGTTTTCTTATTATAACAGTGAAAAAGCGATGAAAACTCAAATAGTTTTCGAGATATTGTCAAAACACTGCCAAACAAAAACTATACCAAGAAACGTTTTTTGTCCTATAAATCGGCGATCGTTCGTCGTATCGTGTTTAGTGTCTTCTCTCCATCGACCGTGAAAACGCTAAGTAAACTCAAATACATGTAGTTTTCGTGCAAGAACGTTTTTACCCTATACAGTACTCTATATCTCAGCGATCGTTCGTCGTTTATCGTGCAGTGTCTTCTCTATCAAGCGGGAAATTAACCGATAAAAAACTAATCTCTTCATCTTGTCCTTTTCAAATTAGGTTCTGCGATGCTGTTGAAAAACCGCATATTTTGACCCTGGACTTAACGGGTCTTTCAAGTCATACTTCTATACATGACTATAGCGACTTTCATTGCGTTTGACATAATTTCACAACGCAAGGATTAGACATGACATTGTTTTGTAATTGAGAAGAAAAAACGAATTCTAATGAGAATTTAGTGTCGTATTTTGTTGGCTCCGTCCCGAATCCGGAAATATTCCTAGAATCGCCAGCGTCGCAATAACTCATTTTTCCGTCGCTTGTTTCTCCGAAAGGGGTCTCCCCCGTCTACCGTGAAATATTTGAAATATAATAGGGGTCGAAAACTATGCACCTATAGCGGCTAGACCCCGTCGAGGTGTAATTAGCACACCTTTGTGGCCCAGGGGCGTCCCCGGTAACCCTGCTTAGTGCATTAATGCTCTGGAATTTATGAGTTGCCCTTATTTCATATATATGTTCATTCCCAATTTCCCCAATTGATGCAAGATTGGCACACCTTAGACTGGTTACGGTGTACCTAGAGTCATTGAGTGCCACCTGGTGACCGAGTTCACGATGAAACTTTGTTATACATTGTTCTATACTTTCTTCAAGCATCTGTAATGTTCTGTGTGCTCTTTAAACATCTCTGAAATACATTTTTTAAGAATCTCTAATAGGTTCTACGTGTATAAACATCTCTAATACTTTCTTTAAGCATTTGCGATACGTTCTGTGAGCATCTCTAACACATTCTATACAGTATATTGTATAAGCATCTTTGATATGTTCTTTTAGCATCACTAATACAGTACATTCTTAAAGCATTTCCATTATAAATCATCTCAAATTATTCCTGAATCATCTCTGATGCGCTCCTGAAGCATGTCTAATGCGTTCATTAATCATCTCTATATAATATTTTTTGACTATATGTTTTTTTTTTTCAAATTTTCAATTTAGTATAGAGGTAATGCTAAAAATCGGGAATTTGTCCAGTGTAAATAGTTCAATCTAAAAGGTCACAAGACGGCGTTCCATACCACGTGCATTCATCTTAGATTGCTTCCACATCACGTGCATTCATGTTAACTTACTTCCACGTTTATTTATGTACTTCAAAAAGAGAACACGTGTTATATTTCGCAGATTTGTTCTATAAAATGGCATGTTCAAAAAGGGGTGAATAAAAAAACGAGAAATGGAACGCCATTTGGAATCTTTTTCCACAAAAAAAATCGTATTTTTTCCTAATAAAAACAGGACATGGGACGAAAAAGTGTTCTGTTTTTTCGTATTTTGGAAACAAAATCGAGAACAGACCCCGTGACATCGTTCCATTTCTGTCGCGTTGCATTCTGGGTCGAAGTGGATATTAAAAAGCCATCTTGTTTAGCCCCCCTTAGCCTTTACAGCATTTTCATGCTCGCAAAATGGCTGCCATATTCTAATAAGTTATTTTCGAATCCAACTTTCGTTTTATTTTTTATTTTAATGTTCGGTGGGTTGGTGCGAGTGCAGAGTCTCGCAGTCTCGCACATGCACCGCGAAATGATGATGATTTTGATGATTGTGTATGGCATGATAAATACGTTCGGGGGTGATAATGGGGGTGGGCTTAGGGTGTTCAAAAACTGAATAAATGGCGCTGGCAACGTTTTCGTATACATAGATCGGTAAATGGCTCGCATAGGAATGGCCTGATCAAAACGCTGGGCGAGGGAATATATTAAAAGGGAACGACGGATATAGGGGGCGCTGAGGTGGAGAAAAATCCCCGAAATGGGACGGGCTTTTTGGGGAAATTTCTCCCCCGACTTTCAGCTTTTTCGTCCTTTTTAATCCATTTTTGCTTATGGAACGCCATGATGATTGGCTTTTTTTTTGTTTAAGGTTTTTTATTGTGGCTGTGTATTATAGTAAGTCGATTTTCTTTCCCCTCCCCCCACCCCCGCTAATATTCTATTTTGTTTAGACTATTTATTATTTTATTATTTCGCATATTGCCGTGGATCGTGAAATTTGGGGGAGGTGGGGGGGACGAAAATGCGGCAACTTTTGGGGGTTATGGAGAGGGAAATATACACGATGTATTTCGACGTATTATTGAGCTATCAACATTTTTATCCCCTTATGGTGTAAAATAATACCGTATACATCCGCCGTTTTCAGGTGTATTTCGGTTGGAATTGAAAAGAAATACTATTTGGTGCTGTATTTGAAAGCGACACAACTCAACATTTTTCATTTTGACATTAAAAAGCACGTTTTAATGCGTAGCAATGCATTGAAGTCCATGGTAAAATAATATCTCAATAATCAATATACTATACATGTCATTTAACAGAAACTATATTCACATTTGAGTTGTGCCACTTTTGAAGCGGGGGCGGGGTGCGATTTCTACTCTTTTTAGAGTAGAAATTAAAAATTAAAAAAAAATTCACCTTCTTTTTAGAAGGTGAAATTGAAATGTGTTGTAACGTGTTCTACGTGTTCTTCCACATGGAGTTTGGAAGAAAACATATATTGTCCATGCATAACGTATGACACTTGTTTTGACATGTCATGCACATCTACAGTACGTGAGTAACGTGTTTAAACACGTCAAGTACTTCTTTAACGTGTTTCAACATTTCATGACGTGTTTTGACATGCCATAATATTTAACGTGTTTCGACATAACTTGCACATTTCGCCACACATTTTAACGTGTTTTAGATTGGATTAAACATCTCTACATGTAATGTGTTTTGACATTATACTTGTTTATAAAGCATTTTGGTAGGTTATTCACATACTTAACATGCTTCAACATGCTCAAAACACTTGGAACGTGTTTTGACATGTCATAAATATCTTTTTACGTGTTCCGACATATAGCTTACACATTTTAACGTGTTTTCATATTTTGTCACATTTTAACATGTTATAGGATGAAATAAACATCGAGCTTTAACGTGTTGTAACACGTCATGTGCAGTTTAACGTGTTCTGACATGTTTTAAACAACTTTTAACGTGTTTTGACATTCAGGCATAGCTTGAACGCGTTTTGACACGTTATATATTTAATGTGGTTTGACATGACATGCACATATTTAACGTAAATTTAGATGTCACAAAATGCTGAAAACATGTAAAGCACCACATACTGGGAAATTCTTAAGATCTCTGTTTTTCAAATTCCCTTTTAATGGAAGTCGTTTCTTCGGCGTTGGCACGTGACGTGACAAAGGGGTCAGCAGGGGCGTGACCCCAAGGGCTGACCCATGGTGCCACTAATGGGGCCATAAATTCGCCTTTTAAATCTCCCAACATTTCAATTTGTTGGCCAGTTTGCATCTCGCTGTTCGCTGATGGATGACGGGGATTAATGGGGGCTTATGGGTAGGGGTCATTCGATGGACCCTCGACTTGACCCCAGCGACTGGGGTCAAGTCTTCAAACCCTGCTTTTATTATTTAAAAGCTGTTGATGCCGTCCAGCTTTGTTTTAAAGGTTTTAGACTGATGAAATCACATGATCCTAACCAACTATCTATGTTGAGGACTTTTAAATCCTAAACTGTTAAATCGATTATCAATCAGTTAACAGTGCGACAGAAGAAGAATGACACAACTGTAAGGTCAATGAATTTCAACGAGAGATTACACCATCTAAAGCTAGAGTAAATTGGATATATCTTTGGACATTTTTAAAATTTGTACATGCAATGTTACAAATGTTTCTTTTTATTAATTTCGTATACTACATTCTAAACCAACTGCATGTGTGCCAAAATACTGCATGTATGTGCTATTCGCGAAGCTTCTGTCCGAGTACCCCTATTATTTCGCCATATTTCGACATTTGTAAACTACAAATGTCGTACTTAACGTTAACGACGTAACGATTCAGGATGTATATATAAAAATCAACAGAAAATCTTTAATTTGGATTTCTTAGGAATCAATAATTTTGCACTTGTGTCGTTTAATTGGTTGAATTCTGCATTAAATTCTAAAAAACAGATTACGATATGTAAAACTACAGTATGTTCTCTCTCTCTCTATGTACAGTATATACATACTATGTAGTAAATTTGCTATATTTTAAGATTTTTTGCAATCATTACAAGATGGTCTTTTTATTAATACAAATAAATCGAAAATCATGAATTTGGATTTCTAGGATTTTGTACTTGTGTAGTTTTTCTCCTGGAGGTGCGATATGTTCCTGTACTTTTAGCTTGTAGGTTGATAATACATTAAATTTGAAAATAGGTCGAATTTCGGAACTTTTTTGCACGAACGGATAGGCCGCAGTATCAATTGAAAAAAAAATCGCGTGACCACGCACTTCGTGGGGTAACTCGCTCCCACCACCAGTCCACCCCTCGGTTACCTAGGGGTCAAAAGCTGCGGTCGAGGCTAATCTGTCAATTTACAAACAGTCACTCACTCAGTCGTTGAGGGGGTGAGGCGCGGGTCATCTCCTGGTCACTTCGAATTTCCGCATATCACCCCTTTTAAAGGGTTGACCCCCCCTGAACGTCACCGACAATCTCATTTATTTTTACGATTTAAAAGCGCGTTATTAAACGCAATTTTCGTGTTGAAACGAAATATTTTGAAATAACGAAAGCTGCACAGATGCGCCCCCTGAAGGAGAAAAAAGACATTAGACACGTCCCATTAGATGGCACGATTCTGATAATTTTTAATTTGAACGGTAGTACTTCCCGGAAGACGCTAAGTTATCCTTCATTTTAATTGCAAATTATGAAAAGTACCGTCCAAGGTCATTTCCCCCCCCCCCCCCCCCCTCACCTATTATTCACGGACTCCACCCAAAGATCGTCATAATATACATGTACCTATAATTTACATTTATTGATTTGTTTCTTGCTAATGCCATATGGGGTGTCTCACCGCTAGAGGGCGCTGACTGGTCGTTTCCATCGTCACGTTCCATTTTATTCATAAAGCGTTACAATAAATGGTTGGTTGGTTTCGACAGTTACATTTTTTTCTCCGCTGCCATGGTGACGATTGATTGGAATGCTTTAATCCGTAGATGTTCCATTTTTTTTTGTTTCAAAGGTTTAAAAGGTTCCAATTGATCTACCGTTATGTAACCCATTTTTTTTCCATGCACACATGGAGCAATGTAATGTATTTCCGAATATATTTCCCTAATAGAGTATATCTCGATCCATAGAGTATTTGACAGCACTGTATAAAAAGGAAATATGGATAAGCTAACTTGATAACACTGCTTATTCCAATGGCTCGTGATTAGCTTCGTGTTTGGCTGTAAAACCAATGACATCAGTTTGTTTCCAAAAATAAGTTTCTCGGAAAATATCACTTTCTGTTATGAAAATGCCTCTGCAGATAGTATTTGTGCAGGAAACATTTTTCATAGAAATGGAGAAGTATCAAGCAACAATATTTCTGGAAACAAATTTCCGGCTATAAATTTCCTCTTGTGTGACGCCCCTTTACGAAAATGTCTGCTAAATTTTGCTCACGGCTACAATTCCGTATGGAATTGCACGGGACAGTGCGCCATCTAGCATCGGACGAGGGCAACAGAGTGGCTGTCGTTCCTCCCCCTATTGTGTCTGAGCGAGCAAAAGCAAATTGAAGTGGATGTCGTTGCTAATGAGGCCTGTCAGATGCTATCTCGTTCAGGTAAAGATAAAATCCCAGTCTCATTTGTCAAAAGGGGGGCCGTTGCGAAACTGGGGCTGACCCCGGTGTGCGGTCAGGACGTCTCGGACCGCAGCCGAAAACTGATGGATAACGTCAACTTCTACCAAAATACTCTTTGCTTTCGGCCATTTTTTTTCTGGACTAACCTGTTGGAAGCGTGCTGCGCTTTGGTAACCTCCTCGGACATGGTACCGTTTCTGACAGGGAAAGATCCCACAAAAAATCACTGCTAAAGTACTGATGACGTCCGCCATCTTCGCGAACCATGAGTTTGTCTCAAGTAGTTTCCAAGATGAAGGTGCGTTAATGTAAAAACGTTACCCCCCCCCTTTAAATGTTAATCCGTTGGCAGTACAGTTTTGCACATGACGTCATTCAACGGAACGTGACGAAACAAAGCATTTGCTCGGTTGCTCCGCATTTCCATCCCAAGTAGTTTCTGAGATACAGGTGTCTCCATGGACATGCAAAACGCGTTTTATTCGTTCATTCGTAATCTTTTAACATCACATTTTTGGGCATGACGTCATTCAACGGAACGTGACATAGCGAAGCATTCGCTCGTTTGCTCCACTTTTCTATCTCAAGTAGTTTCCGGCATACAGATGTCTTCGTGTAATGCTTTTTCGTACTTTTTTGACAGTACATTATTGAAAGCGCCATTGAACGCAACGTGACGAAGCGAAGTACTCGCTCGCTCACGCTGTTTGTTAATCTCAAGTGGTTTCCGAGATCTTCAACTCGTTTTTCTCAGGTAGCTCCCGCATCGTTCATCGTGGATCGTCACGCATTAGGCCATTGGGCAGAGCGCCAAAAAGGCCAGAATCGCCCCGTTCACACTGCCCGTCTATCTCTGATAGTTTCCGAGGTACTGCGCGACCATGGCAGCTTCAGTTTTCGGGGTTGGTCGCGTGATGATTGCCCTCTGACGAGGGGGAGTTAATGCAATTTGCGCTGAATAATTAATTACGTTTCATCGACCAACAATGCGTTAACCGGAAGTGGATCCCAGCCCATAATATATCGCTTATTATTAATTAATCCATTTTTTTTAATTCGGATCCATTAGGGATGATTTTTCGACTTTTACGCGTAATTAAATGAGCGCCCATTAGTCGTAAATGAGTTTTAATCCGATTTTTTGGGTGGAGTCGCCAGTGGGGCTGACCCCTCGCCGCCCACCGTTGACCCTAACAATGCATAAACGCCCCCGAATTTAGCCTCATTGTTACATAATAGCTGTTTGTGTATGTTTTTCTATAAACTAGTATTGTTTGAATAATTTCTTGTTGTGTTTTGTAAACTGGTATTGTCGTGAAAAGCCCCCGGCACGTGACCAGGAAATGCGCCATGTTGGAGCCGAGTTGGGGTCAAGGGTCGGCTTGGAATTCATTTGGAACCATTTTTTCTCGGATTGGATTGACTGACTTGAGAGATGTCTTTGAACACGTTTTATTCAATATCTCATTGCAAGTGTCTGAAAATTGCATAAAATGTCTAAAATGGTTGATTTTTTTTCGATTTATGGAAACATTTGGCATGAACGCCTAAAGGCCCTCTCACACAGGGAAATTTATATCCCGAAATATGTTTTAAGGCAGGTCACACAAGAGGCAAATTACATCCCGAAACTTCTTTCCAGAAATATTTGATATAGCTTGATATTTTCCCATGTGTTGGCAAAAATTTCCTTCGCAGACAAATTTCCAGATTTATCTCCAGAATAGAAAACGATCCTATTCTGAGCAACTTATTTACGGAAATAAACTGACGTCATACGTTTTACTACTTGCAGCATATAATTAGTTAGTTTGAAACAAAAGCCTTCAAAATTGTCCTGCTTTCCTGATTGGCTAGATATCAGAAATAAATTGCTCAGAAATTGGAAATAAAATTGCACAACGCGATGGAAACATTTACCAACACAGGTGGAAATATCGAGCAAAAATATTTCTTGCAACAAATTTCGGGATATAAATTGCCTCGTGCGTGATGACGTTTAAGGCGAAAACACGCGAGGTGAATTTATTCAGGCAATTTATTTGTGTCCGAAATGTCAAGTTCATTTTTGTGCAAAATTTGCTTGACATTCGGCAACAAATTGCCTCGTGTCCGTTTTTGGTACTTTTTCTTCTTCCCGCCAATGTCGTCGGTGAGGGGGGTTCGTTGTACCGGAAGTGAAGTGAATGCGGCGCTTTGTGACGCTACTGACCGATCAATTAGTGGGTCTGGCTAGAAAATCGGCGAAATTCGATACGTTTGGAAAGGCATTGAATTATCGCCAAACAACAACTGCTTTTGTTCGAAGATTTTTATCGACGCGATTCGCGCGCCGTCTGCAGCCGGACGGGGGTCATTTCGGACCGCGGGGGTGGACACCTTCAAAAGATGCCGAAATCAGCCTCTCAATGGCGCTTCTTATTTTATTGGGTCGTATCAGATCGGGCGGCGCTCCTTTTGCGCTCCCCTCGCTCGATTATGATCCGCTTTTGGGTGATAACAACTCCGCGTCCCCCTCCCCAAGGAGGTTTCCCCAGCCCCCGCGCGAAGGTGCTGCCGCACAGCGAGGAAAAGCGGGTTTAAACCTGTGAAAAATGCATTGACCTACGTGGCGCGGGTTACTTCGTTAGAGTTCCAAAATGGCGCTTTGTGCATCTCCTCGCGCGCTTGATTTGTGTTTGGGCCTGCGTATATGTACTCAAAGTTATGGTAAACGTTCAATCTGCGCATGCGCACAAAATGTTATTCAAAATTCACTTGTGAAATTATTGGAAAGTGTACTAAAAATTTTCTTTGACGAAATCTTGGCGACTTCTCCAAATAATTCTAAACTCGAACATTGTGAAAAGTTGTACGATTCGAACTTATAGTTAGAATTGAAACATTTTTTGTAACGAAAACTTCAATCTGAAAAACAACGGAAACGTTCCAAATTGCAAGGTGTATGCCAGTTCGAAATGTTCGACATGGCAAGTTCCTGTTCTTAATTTTTTCTCGAAACTTCTCCATATCATTCTAAACTCCAAAATCTTTGATAAAATTTCCAATTCGAGTTTTCAGTTAGAATTTGTAACTTTTTTTGTACCAAAAACTTTAATCTGAAAAACAACGGAAACGTTCCAAATTGAGGTGTATGGCCAGGTCGAAATGTTCGACATGACCAGTTCCTGTTCTTATTTTTCACCAAACTTCTCCAAATACATGTAGTTTCCAAACTGCAACTTTAAACAATTTTCGAGTTTTCCAATTTTAGTAAAACCTAGAAAAGTAAGAAAACATAATGATAATGATTAAAAATCTCGAGCGTCCGTCTTGGAAGCGCCATCTGTGTCGCTGCGTTGATTTACGAGGCGTCTGCGGCCAGGGGTGAGTGACGCCAGCCGCTTTTGTTCCCAGTGCCAGAGTGTTTACAAATGGCGGCCGCGCCGTTCCAAATGACTGTTGTGTCTATAATTGATAACTCGTTTTCTATTTATCGCATTTGTTCTGCTTTTTTTTTCACGTGACCGGAAAACCGATCCCTAGTTTTACAATCGCCTTCATTGGTCCATTAAGGGTAGGAGTTTTTGAAGGAAGGAAATTGGGATATATGGTAAGGGAGTGATATAAACAATGTCTCAATTGGAAGTCAATAGACTGGCGAGGAGGCGGGTTCGTCACCCACACCCGAAAAAAAAAATCAAAAAAACCGAACCTTAAAAAAACAAGTCGAACCTTATTTGCGTACTTCGATGCGCGGCCAATTTATGTAGAAAGGTTTTTATTGGGAATGTCAATGTGGGTCGGGCGAGTGCTGACCTCTCCCTGCTGACCCCTTTCTTCTTCGATCAACGACTGCATTTCATCTTCCCAAATTGCCAAATATTTGATTTGGGGGTCGGCGAGTACGACCGTTTTCCTCCCGTGGGCAACAGATGGCGCCGATCAACGTTGCTGAATTGAATGTCACAACCTTTGGGTTGTTCTAAAAAGTTGACCGTTTCCAAAAATGTGCAATTTTTGGAAGCTCTCAACGAGGGGATTGGAAAGCGAATGGAATGTATTCTTCGCACATTTTCAAAGTTCCGACGTTCCAAAACTAATCTTGGAACCTTCAGAGGTAAAGTTTTGGAACGTGCGTTTGGGTTACTGTAAAATTGTGAACTTTCGAAAAACGTGCAGTTTTGGAATCTCTCAACGAGGAGTTTGGACGGGTGTGATTTGCTAGAATTGCTTCTACGTACATTTCGAACAAGCCTGTGTTTGTTCCAACGTTCCAAAGCTAATCTTAGGACTATCAGAAGGGAGATTGGGTTATTCTAAAATGTCGAATTTGCATAAGCGTGCAGTTTTCGAAGCTATTAACGTGGAGCTTGGAATGTATTCTTCTCACATTTCCAAAGTTCCAGCGCTCCGAAGCGAATCTTGGAACCTTGAGGAGCAAAATTTAGAACGTGCGCGTGGAATGTTCGAAAAACGTGCGGCATCTGAAACTCTGAACGAGGAGTTTAGGACGCGTAATGGTTTGTGCAATAACTTCTTCGCATATTTCGAACAAGCCTGTGGTGCGTAACGTTCCAGAGCGAATCTTAGAACCTTGAGAAAGTTGTTCATTTTGAGTTGTTAGAGCAAGTTTTTGGAATCGCATCATTGCATGATCTTTGGTAAAATAAAGTGACACAACTGTAAATGCATGCCCACGCTTTAATTAAACGTTATAGAATTTTTGCATCAACAATTCGCTGGACCTCAAGATGAATTTTTTTTTAGTTGTGTCGTTTTTGAAGCGTGCAAATCCGCGAGGCAAAGGTGCATATTCCAGAGTTGAGCCACTCGAAAGGGTTGCTCGTATAGTTTTGTTTGCTTTTAATACGCGGACGGCGCGTCCAATGTCGCTTGTTTTCTTAGGTGGCGCTGGTGTCGTTGACTCGTTTCGAGATTTTTCTGTTGACTTTTCGAAAAATTGGGTAAACAAAATGCATTTTTCAGGGCGGGTGAGAGCACAAAGTGGCGTAGAGGAGCCAGGAGGGTGCGAAGTTATTTGAATATTGAATGGTCCTGACACATTATGCAAATCATCGCCTTTTCACTTTCACTCTTATTAGACATGCAAATGAGGGGGGTGGTGGGGTTAAATGGACGGGGGGGTTAAATGACGTTGCTGGTGCGCGTTGTCTTCAATTGGCAAACGTCATTGGTATGCGTAACCTCGCTCGTTGACAAATGACCAACCCCATCAATATGTCGTGCGGTTTAAGGAGCATTGTCAGAGCGCCACGATGACCATCCTCAATGGCATTCCAGAGGGAGCCATCGTTCGGACACTCATTGTTACCCCCGAAAGGATACAACGATTGCAAATGACACGCGTTAATGGACGGAGAGAAGGGGGTCGGGGGGAATTGTTTTGTGGTCACCCGCGATTTTCTGCCATTCGTTCAAATGGCCAGAACTGATGAAAACGGCACGCCAGAGATGGAATTTGCATCGGAGGAAGCTGGACGGAAATGAAGCCCATTTTTAAGTTTTCTCGTCAATATGACAGCGAAGTGACTGTGGATTTCGCCAAATATTTGTTCGGAAATGGAAAACGTTGCTTTCGGATCGTGGAACAACGCCGCTGTCATTACAATTTAATGCAATTAATGTTGCATTCGATTTTAAGAACGTTGATGGTTCGATCGAGTGGACGTACGCTTGATTATATGGGGAATTGATTTTGCTTTGCATTTTTGGAACGTTGTTGGAATAGTAAAACGTTCAATTCGTGGAATTTAGCTTTTGATCGAATGTTATGTCATTCTAATTTTAGAACATGTTCGATTCTCTTTTTTTTTCAGTTGCGTTCACTTGGAACGATTCATTCTAATTTTATGACTTTAATTTTGCATTCCATTTTTGAAACGTTGTTGGAATCGAATAGTTTTGTTTGGAGGAAATATTGAGGAACTTTTTGTTGCTATCGTGTTAAAACGTTCTGTTTCAAGTCGTGGAATTTAGCTTTTGATCGAATTTTATGACATTTTAATTTTGGAACGTGTTCTGTTCGCTTGGAACAGTTCATTATACTTACATTTGTAAATGGCATTGATTTTGCATTCCATTTTTGGAACGTTGTTGGAAACGTATAACTAAGCTGTTCGCCCACACTGGAGGAAATACTGTGGAACTTTTTGTTGCTAATGTGTTGAGAGTTGTTCATAGAAACATAAACTTAAGTGAACATTTGAAGCAACAATTTATGTAAACAAATGTCAGCAATTAGCTAGAATTTTGTGGCGTTTCATTTATGGAACGTTGTTGTTGGTAGCGTTGAACGTTATGTTCCGTTAATGGAGAGTTGCTTTCAATACCTGTAACATCTAGTTAATTCGAATTTTATGCATGGCATTATAGTTGTAATAAAATGTTGTATCGTCACTGTATCGATCGTTGTCCAATCTCAAAATGCAAAATGTGGAGTTGTGTCACTTCTACACGTATCTATGACGCGATACGTTACGATCTTTGACATTTAACAAGTCTTTACCGACATTCTTTAGGGGCCCGTCGAAGCAGAAGTTGACTTCCGGTTGTTTTCCCCCTAAATCGATGAGGAGCTTTCGATTTGTGTCACTTTTCGAGTTCTGTTATTTGGCATTTAGGCCTAGCAATGGAGGAGAGTTCCGTCAGTAGCAGCAGTGGCAGTTTTGCATGTATGTCATCCGAGATGGCGTATTTTAATTGGATTTGATTTCAATTTAGATTAATTAAGGATGACGAATCGTCTGCGCGATTTCCGGTTGAATTAGACATTCAATTCCGTGTATGATTGATCGGAACTCTTAGTTTTTAATACCGTCCAGGCCTCACTTTTAATCGGCTGTCATTAATTTGTTTAATTAGGGCGTAAAATTTAATATGTATTTTTAGTCCTACGCAGCCGTTTCGAAGAAGGGGACGAGAAAAATAATGTCATTCAATACGCGACCCTGGACAAATGAATGAAATTACTATTTTAGAAAGAAAAAAAATACACTGATAAAAAAGAACTTCTTGGAAAAACAAGATGGCGGCTGCTTCTCGATAACTGAGGGTTGGTGCTCGCTGTTGCAGGAAACGACCATTCCAGCAAATTTTGCTTATCTGCTGCCATTATAAAAATTACGAACTAAAATAGTTGAAAATACGAACTGTTTAGGAAGGCAAAAACAAAAATAATGGCATTTCTGGTTCAGTGAACGGGTTCGTGGACGATATGGTGGCCTGCAGTTGAAATTGTAGTAAAATATAGCCAGCTTCCAAATTTTGGTTAAAAAAATTGTTCAAACATTTTGCAAAACCGAATTTATTTTTTAAAAAACATATCACGGTTTGTTCAAAATCACTGTTCCAATAAGTTTTGATCATCTCCTGCCATTAAAAATTACAATTTTCTTAATTTAAGAAATATATTTCTGGAAATGAAACTTTTTAGAAACGCAAACTGGTTCCTGGGCTTAGCAGCTCACAGTTGCAAAAATGACTATTGGAAGAAATTCTGGTCATCTGTTGCCATTAAAAATTACAAACAATAACAAATTGGAAGAATGAAACTTTCTAGACGAACAAAATGGCGGCGGAATTTCAGCTTTTTAGAAAAGCAAGATGGCGATTACCTCTCGTTGAACGATCTGGCACAGTATGGATATGGTTTCTTGGATATGGTAACTGACAGTGGCCAAAAACGACTATTTCAGGAAATTCTGGTCATCTCCTGCTATTGGAAACAATATAGCAAATATCAAAAATGAAACTTTCCATCCAAACAAAATGGCGGCCATTACTGGCTTCGTATCCAAGGTGGCGGTCAGCAGTTGTAGGAAACGTTCATCACGCCAGAATTTCGATCAACTCCTTCCATTGTTTTTGCCGGTTAAGTCTGGTCCTAATCGGTGGCTACGCTATAATCGATGTTTGGTGCAATCCGTCATTGCTCCTCATTGTCCCCTGTCAGTGGTAGTCGTCGACTGTAACAACAGCAAATTCGGGTCATGTCAAGCGTTCACCCAACTTATCATTAATTGCCACTATTATTACCAGTATTGTTAGAATATTACTCGGCCTTATTTTATGAGCATTTTTTTTTTCGTTCCTTAATTTACGACGTTTACAACAAGGAACAGGATCTTCGGACGCCATTTTCGATTCGATTTGGGCGTGTGGCGAACGCCAATTTAAGTCTCTGAAATAAAAATGGATTTGAAATTGAGGGCTGCAATTTGGGAGAAGTGGGCTCGGGGCTGAATATGACATCTGTTTCTGCTATGTTTCTGCAGCGTTATATCGAAGCGCAGAAAACAATCTCCATCCTGTTTCTGCGAACAAAAAATAATTAAGTTTAATTTGAATGAGCTAGCTGAGCGAGAGTTGACCACCCTGAGTGACCCTCTCGCGCCACCTCCCCTCTAATTACGCCGCGTTTCCTTTTGAGTCCGAGGGATCAATTTATTCGATTGGGACCCCCGAAGGCGTTTGTTTGACCGTTATTGGTGCCTCTTGTTCAAACAACTTTTCGAATTTTTTGTTTGTTCTTCTTTGTTCTTCTTCCGTTCTGTTTACGAGTTTTGTACGTCTTCGATGGTTTCCTTCGATGATCGAACGTGTTTGTTCGATGTTCCAACAACTTTCTGAATTTGCGTTTGTTTGTTCCTATTTTCGTCTGCTTCCGTTACCGTATTTGTTCCAACGTGTTCTTTTTGTAGCTTTGGTTACCGTTTTGTTCATTCGCGTTGCTTATTCGTTTGCTGCTATTCCGTTGTTACCGTTTTTACCATTCTGTTCTTTTTTAAGATCTTAGGCCGTGTTTTCTTGCTGTCCACTGTTTTTTATTAGGATACTCAGACAAAAGCTTTACGAATTGTAGTCAGTCATGAAATCACGTGTGCAAGATCGACACGCGCATTGGTTTAAAAAAATATTCGCTCAAGGATATCGCTGTTTGCCAAATGTCAATTTTCTTGGAGCGCCGATTTACCTAACCTAACTGAGAATATAGTGCACTTTAGGAATCGTGACCTAAGTGACCTACATGTAATTTCCTAACTTAACTTGTATTCGCCCAGCATGCAGGGCTATCTCCCGGTCCAAGAAAATTGACATTTGCTTCGCTTTTTTTTAAACCAGTTAATGCATTTCTTTTCTACACGTGATCTCACGACTGCCAAAGTGCGATTCGTAAAGCTTCTGAGTACCCTCTGTTCTTTTTCATAGTTGGCATATGGGTACTGTTCAACTCTTCTACTGTCACCAAGGTTATCATTTTAGTGATTCTGATCCATTTTCTACACTTCTACATCAATTTGAACTTTTTTGTGTTTGTTAGTTTGTGGTCACTGATGTCGCTACGGTTCATCTCATATCAAATATTATACATGTAGAACATTTGGTACGATTGGGGTACAGGGTGACTGATGAAGTGGCGTCAGTCACCCTGTATATGAAATGTTTGTTTGTCTGTCTGGGGTTATCAGCGGCATTGTTTGGTCACGCCATCTGCACCTTATTGGCTATTGGTCGCTCATTGTTCCCGCACTAATCACGCACTTCCGATGTTTGGGTTTCGCTCGGTCGAGTTTTAATATCTATTTTTTACTTTTATTTTTTTTTTCGATTTCCCTTCATCCCCTATTCAATAATTTCGATTGTGTGTGACGCATTTGCATGTAGGCCTAGGCCAGATCGAAAGTGACCTCTATTTCGGCTGCTCCCCGATGCGAAACGAACTTGTCGACTTGCTTCTCCATAGATGGCGCTGGAACTAGTCTCATCAATTCATTAGTTGGGCAATTTGCTTTTTTCACGAAGCGTTTGCTGTATGATCTGCAACAGTTTGTGCATCCAACTATATTCATAATAAAACATACTTGTAAATTGTATAAAGAAATGTTGGAAACATGGAAAACCATGTGGAAAATGAAGGTGTGAGGAATTGTAACCATGGCAACGCGCAAAAAGAACTGATGGAACAGGGATGTTGTTTTTATTAAGGTGGGAACACACCGAGTAAACAAATTGATACTTGGTTTCCTAAACTGGAATGCAAGTTCCCTTAACCGGATAGGTTAACCGACTTTTCGAATTTGGAGTTTCCAGTTACGTTAACTGAGGTTCCAGTTTCGGAAAAGTTTTGTTAAAGTTTTCTTGTCGTATTCTTATCGTAAAATTATCAATTATTTTTTTGTTTGTTTTTATTAAACTGCTGAAATAAAAACGAATTGTTCTACTTGAGGATAACGCATTTTGCTTCAACCAAGGAGGAAAATTTGCATGTTTCCTTTTTTTCGCACTTATGTTTCGTAAAATCGCAGTTTTTTTATTTGTTACATGTGTATTTTCCGGACACTTTCTAAAACCGTCTTTTGACCCAGGAGTATCTTTAACTTTCGTCACTCGAAGACAGGCGCCATCTTGAATTGGGCTTGAAAGCCTGTTGTTGTTCGTTGAGCCGCAGCGTGACGGTTCCGCTTCATCGAGCCGCGACCCTGAACCGTCCCGCCCCCTAGCGGCTTTACCGTTCACTCATCAGTGATTCCGTAATGAACAAAAAGTCTGAATTTTTTTGCATCATAGCCAGGTTCATCGGCGAAAGATAACTGTTCCCCAAATATGGATCTCCTCGCCGATACCAGAGTGGGCCACAGTTGGTCCAATTTGGTGAAAATGAAGTTTTGTCCGAATGAGCAAGGACAAAAACGCTGGGTTTCCTGTTGGTCTCACCCCATTAACTAAACAAATCCCCTTAGTTTTGAGGAGGCGAGTTAATGACTCCTGCCCGCCCTTCGTTGACCCCCTTCGGATCCTCCCCCCTCGGCTTGACCCCGTCATCGAAATGTGCAATCAATAAATTTCGGACCGAGCGTGGGAAAGCGATGGAAATTAACTCTGGTAAAGTCTCAAATTTCGTTGCTTTTTTTGCTCCTTCTTCCTTCCTCTTTGCATCCCTCATAAAAGCGTCTTTTTTCTGCTTCTTCTTGTTTTCGAACGCTGATGCGCCACAGATGGCGCTCTCCAGGCTTAGGCCTAGAAGAGCGCCGTAAAATTGAGGAATTGAAGCTGCGCAAAGTGGATCAGAGATGGCGCTTGCCATCGCGAACTAGGTCGCGATGAACTGGCGCTAACTGGTTTGATCAATTTTATAATTGTTGATATGTCGTACTGACCACTGTCCTGGAAACTATACGGAATCAAAACTTGACCAAATCATCAAATCAAAGCTTATTGAAAAAGTTTGGAAAGACATGGAAAGGTTTACTAATAAGTTGACTGGAAGGCACTTGCATCCAGTCTGGATAAAATCATGAACATTGTAAATTATGTTTTAAAGTGATAAACATTGTAAATTATGTTTTAAAATTAAGAACATTGTAAATTATGTTTTAAAGTTATGAAAATTGGAAATATATTTTAAAAGTATGGACGTTGGAAATATATTTTGTAATTTTAACAAATGCAGCTTAAGTGGTGAAAATTATACTGGAAATAATCTAAAATGCAACATTGTTTCGATGAATTTCTGGAAATGTGAAAAGCTCTTGAACGGTTTTCTGATCAGTTTTATTTGTTCAATGTGGACAAACGATTATATTTATTTTTTTCAAATTGGGTCCAAAAACAATTGTGGAAATTTCCAATTTGTAGAATTATCAATATTTTTCAATTTTCTAAGAGCTTGAGTGTGAGAAAAATCGCTATTTTGAAACTTTTGGTTGTACTACTATTCCGTAAAAGCTGTTAATACTTATGAAATGTCAGAGCAGCAGCATGTTTTGAAACTTTGTTTGTGGTCATTCTTGTTCCACGTGTTCATGTATACTGTACTTCAAAAGTGTGTGGACGCGCGTAAGTTGGAACCAGTTTTAAAGCATTAGGGGGTACTCAAACGCTTTGCAAATCGTACTTTGGCAGACGACTGCCAAATTTCGATTTGTAAACCTTCTGTCTGAGTACCCCTTTTGTTTGTGAACAATGTTGTTGTTTAACCAGCATACAGTACTTGTGAGGTTCGTTGACGCACGCAAGTTGGGAGGGTTGGGTACAAGGATGATAGGATAGTCAATATTCGAAGCAACGTTTGCAGACGTCCTTCTTGAACGGCCTCTAGCGCTGACTTGGGACCAATTCCGCATCCT
>JAQGAO010000769.1:0-29673 GCA_034697705.1 Ommatoiulus sabulosus | reverse complement strand
GGGGGTGGGAGGACGAATTCCGTGCCCAGGGCTTGTTGGAAAACCCAAAGCAAATTTGGCATATTGTACGGTAATGCCTGGCTGAGCACGCGCGGCAAATTGCACGTTTTCAGTGGTGGTGGGGGGGGGGGGGTGTTGTTAAGCTGGGTGTAAAAAAAAAAAGCGCCAAACGTCCGATTTTCTCAAGGGATACCCGGGCCTGACCAAGGCCTGAGTTCATGCTGGTCAGGAATTTGCGCGCTTAATTCGCTTCTTCCCCCCTAATAATCGTTTCTGGCTCCAGTTCTTGGCCTCGTGGAGCTAGCAAACAGCCCTTGAAAACCCCACGGCGTGCTTTTCTTAATGCTCCAACTCGCGCCGAAAATAGCATCCCCATTCCTTAATTCAACCCGATTTCAGACCCGAGCAGCCACCCTAACGTGGGGAATAACCTTCGCATTTCTGGGGCTTACGGAACGTATTTTTGGGCGCTGTGATTATGAAACTTGTCTTGGCACCAGACGGATTGATAACCGTTTAACAGTTATGTCCCAGGCCGGTTTTGGCGCTGAGAACGTTGGGGGGGAGGGGGAATGAGAGGAGTGGAGGTGGAAGGCAGTGTGACAGTGACATTTTTTTCCAGGAATCAGATTAGTGGCCATGTTAGCCAATGCAGGATCAAACCCGCATCGCCCAGGTACTGTTTGCAATGTTCCTCCTCACTCGAGCTTGTGTTGCGATAGGTAAATGTTGCAAGAGCTATGATCAGTGGGGAACCGAGGAAATGATTCCCAGAAAATGTCTAAATGGTCCCTCAGAGTGGAAATCTCATGATCTTAGCAGGAAAACTGTCAAAAGCATGGTGTGACACAATATCCTGTAGCGAGAAGCAACGTTTTTCTGCTACGGAAGATAGGATTAGCAACATCGGCACTTATGCTTGTTTCCCTCTGGATGGGAAATGTTTTGGTAGCAGAATATGGAAAATGTTTTGGTAGCAGAATATGGAAAATGTTTTGGTAGCAGAAAATGCTTTGCGGCATTCCTGCCGCTGAAAAAAAAATCGGTCACAAAGCAGAAAATGTCATCTAGCCCAACAGCAAGCAGAAAACTTGTGCATTTCTGCACAATGGTAACCAGGCATTTAAACTTTCATAATTAGGGCACTTTTCATAAAAAAACGTCCAACCTAAATACTTCTTCCACGTACCTCCTTTTTTTTACTGTACTTTCTGCCGGATCCTTCGCCTTGATTTGCAAATAGCCTCTGCTGCCCTTGCAATTATTAAATAAGTGGAGTTTTATCAATGAGCCTGTTGACAAATCTATCAACATCCCCCACATTCTGAATGATGGAAGCTGACATGATAATCTGCTGATATATCTCGTCAGTGCATGCGCGATGCTCCGTAGATGCTATATGCATTTTGACGGCCATCATTTTGTTAGCCTTTATCTTTGCATCTACGATCATTGGATCTGGTTACAATAACTGCTCTAATGAAATGCGACCGAGTAACTTTAAGCAAGAATAATCTGTATGTTATGACATGCTGGTGAAATCTGTATCCAATATGGTTTGTAAATAACATTGTGGTCGTTTTTCATGAAGATTTGAAATTTGACCTTACGCAGATTTCGGCTGCATTTTTCCAATATTATTTTACCTTTGATTCATTTTACTTGATTCGTGTAAATTGTCAAGTGCTTCCGGTTTTGATGTAATTCTGCACAAGGTCCATTTTATCAATGTTGGCTGGTAACTGTTCGTTTTCCTCAGCGATGCTATTGTTTCCATGGTGATTAATTATCTTTTAAAAAGTTGATGAATCGCAAACTACATGTACTTAAACCATAATATTGTGCGATGACTGAAATTGGACGACAACGTTCCTTTACAGTTTACACCCTGCTTGAGCATGTGCTACTACAGCTGGATTTTTTTGCCATTTTGAAACACCACGCACAAAAACGGATGCATCAATGGGTCATCCCAAAACTTCTGGCCTGATTTTAGTTGGGAATTTTAAGAAATTGCACAGAGGACAGAGGGGAATATTCTCCTCTTTAGATTTAAAATATCACTTACTTGTCTGCTGTATTGGGATTCATTTGACATATCATGTAAATGCTAAAGCTGCTTGAAAAATGTGGTTCGATGGGGAGGGATGACATTGGTTGTAACCAAACACGTTTTGCTGTTTTCTTGAGAAACGAAGCATTGACATTTGCCGGTTTTTAATAAAACGTGAAACCACTGGCAATTCACCGTCTCAAGTTGACCTTGAAAATATCAGCTGATAGCATGATGACATAACTAACAGAGTAGGGGCAAACCTGTAAAACATGCATTTTCTTAGAGTTTCAAAAAGGATTAAGAAATTCCACATGGCATGAAGTTCAAAGTCTAGGGCTTTTTTCAGAATTTTCCCCTCCACCCTATTCCCCTGCATCACCCAATGGGCGCCCCTGTCATTCATCCAGCAAAGTAGGACGATGTCCAGCATAAAACTAACACTTTAAATCATTCTGCTTTCTTCTTCCAAACAGGGCGCTTCACAACTGCTAGGAGATTGATAAAATCCACGCAGTAAGACAGTATAGAGTTTTGAAGTCCCTCTGGACTTGCAGAAGGAACCTATCATTAAAACAACGAAAACCTTTTGAAATGGGGGCCTTCCTGGATAAACCGAAAACTGACAAATATACAGAGCGAAATACGGGAAATGGACTGGCCTACGCCTTGTGCAGCATGCAGGGATGGCGCATCGAGATGGAGGATGCCCACTCGGCGGTTCTAGGGCTGCCACATGGGCTCACTGAGTGGTCGTTCTTCGCGGTTTTTGACGGACACGCTGGGGCTCGAGTCTCTGCTCACTGCTCCGAACATCTGCTCGATGCAATCACTCAAGGCGAGGAATTCCGCTTCAACGCGACTGTGTGCGAATCAGGACTGAATGAGAAGACGGCGGTGGACAGTGTGAAAAAGGGCATCCGGGATGGCTTCTTGCGCCTGGACGAGAAGATGCGCCTCATGCCAGAGATGCAGAGCGGCGAAGACAAGAGTGGGTCAACAGCAGTGTGCGCCCTGGTGTCCCCCCACCACATCTTCATTGCCAATTGTGGGGATTCCCGGGCAGTGCTTTCACGCGACAGTAAAGCCGCGTTTTCCACCTTGGACCACAAACCAATGAATCCTTCTGAGAAGGAGCGCATTCAGAATGCGGGCGGCAGTGTCATGATCCAACGCGTCAATGGCTCGCTGGCTGTGTCACGGGCGTTGGGGGATTACGAGTACAAACAGGTGGAGGGCAAGGGACCATGCGAACAGTTGGTTTCACCCGAGCCCGAGATCTTTGCCGAGGAGCGAGACCACGAGAGGGACGAGTTCTTGGTCCTGGCCTGCGATGGCGTGTGGGATGTCATGTCCAACGACGAGTTGTGCGACTTTGTGCGCTCCCGGCTGGAGATCACCGGAGATCTGGAGGCCATCTGCAACCTTGTCATCGACACATGTCTTTTCAAAGTAAGTTCACTTAAAGAGTATTTTAGTAAAGACCTAGATGCATTTTCTTTAAAGAATTTACCCTGCTTTTGGAAATAGGGTAGTTTTTACACGGGTATATAGTGGGATCTTTTAATTTTCATTTGTGAAGCCCCTATTTTACTGAATAAGTGTTATTTTTTCAATGACATATACTATGCTTGCAAAAGGTGGAGGTTGTTACAGAACCCATCTCTGTTATGCAATCTAAATTTTAATTATCATTTTGCTTGAGATTATTTTACAAGTTCGCTGTTCCACCAAGTATTTAGTTGCTTTGCACGCAAGTTTTTTTAAAAAATAAATGTCTGAATGCTTTGCATGACTAAATACATTAGAAAAAAAACTCGTGTTTTTCCGAAATTTGGCTTGATATCTGACATGAAAATTATATTCTCCATTTGTTTACCCTGAACAAATGTTGCAAGGCAATGAGGTGATAAGTGATAGGTGGCAAGCAAATCATAATGCTAGGAATATACCCTCACAGGATCACCATGTCTTTTTAAACAAGCTTAGACAAGAAGTCTCGATTGCATTAGATTCCACTTTTAAAAGAGTGGATAATCCAGCCAAAAACGTAATTTAGAAACTCGTATCCCTCCCTCTAATTGCAAGTTTAACGAGGTCAAAGTGTGGCATTTGTTTCTGTCCTGCAGCTGCAACACAGAATTATCTGGAGTTTGAATGACTAATAATCCTAAGATAGATAAGAGCTTATCATTGATAGCTATGTGCAAGTAGTAAAGAAACCAAGCTAGAAACCTTGGCCCACCAAAGGTGAGTCATGGTTGAAAGGTGGACCAGCAATCCTGGTTATTTGCTAAAGGGGATGGGTGCTGCAAGGTCCATGCTCGTTAGGGGTCCCTTGCATTAGCCGAGCAACTCGGGGCAATATGAGGGTGATCTTCCATCTATTTATTGCTGCAAGAAACTGGGACGTGTCCAATCGTGATACTGTACGTCAAAAGTGGCTAGCAATAGTATGCATCGTCACGATTTATTATCTCGAGTTTTTAAACTTAGCATGATTGCAACAAACGACGCAGTTTTATATCACGTTGCCTGTGATCACATCAGGACAAGTTTTGTCACCCCATGTGGGCAGCTATCATAACACAGAATTAGGAAATCAAGAAACAGTTGCAAGTTGATCCTTGTCAATCCAAACTGCTTTATGGTATGAGGTTTATGTAAGCATTTAGAGATGCTGATGTGATGACAGACCCCACCTGGCCTGTCTTGTGTCGCCCGAATTCCTTTGCGTTTAAGTAGCTCGGGGGCTGAAACTAGGAAGTTCAGCATTAGGTTTACGCCTGGGTTTTACGATGAAAATGACTCAAACATGCGTTCACGAGCCCGGCAGAATGATGAAACTTCCTGAATAATGATCCAGGCCTGCAATTTCCGCGCACATATTTGGTAAGTGCATGTCTGTGCGGGCAGGATGGTTCCAAAGATCGAGATCAAGTAGCGAGTGACACATTCGAACCACACCTTGGCTGAGAGAAGTGGGATTGAAGAGAATGGGAACAGACACGTTCTTGACATTGCTATCCACATGGCCGTTTCAAGGCGCTCGCCCACACCAGATGAAGCATAACGGATGCAAAAAACAAGCGTGGACGTGATTTAGTGGCTTGAAGTGTCTCTGGGATGTAGCGAACTATCAAGAGCTAACATGCTGCGTGGGTTGTTTTTCGTTATCTTGAACCCTAGTCTGCTTGGACAACTTTTGATCATCAGTGTCCACACTCCTCCAAAGAATAGTTAAGGGATGTTTGCATCATCACATTTTGGCCAAAGATGCTGTGGTAGACTCTTGAACCTTAGATTGCTTGGACAACTTTTGATCATCAGTGTCCACATTCCTTCAAAGAATAGTTAAGGGATGTTTGCATCATCACATTTTGGCCAAAAGATGCTATGGTAGACTTTGAAAATTATTGGGCCTATATAGCAGTGAGATCTGGAATGTTGTGTGTGATCACGGACTGGATGATGAATGGAGTTTTATGCCCACAGTAGCATCCATGTTAAATGGCGATTACAGTAAATGTTATACAAACTGGTAAAATGCTATCCAGAGGAAACTTTCCACGACCCGTAGTAGATTTCTGGTGTTAATCGTTGAAATTAGGATCACGCGCAAAATAGATAGGCTACAACAACGTCAAAAACATCCCCAAATAACCGGGCTTCGGGCTTTTGCAAATGATTACGGTATTGTTACTTACCTTCCTTGTACCGTTCTTTCTTCTCCAGGGTAGTCGAGACAACATGAGTATAGTACTAGTCACTTTCCCAGGTGCACCCAAAGTTTCGCCAGAATCATCAGCGCGGGAGAATGAACTGGACAACCTTCTAGAAAAGAAAGTGAAAGGTTGGTACGCTTCCGCATTTCATTTCACAAGCACCATCGACATTCAATCATGGCTCATGTTATGTTTCGCTTTTATCACATAGAAATAGTGGACCGGGGTGACCAGTTGGAATTTAATCAGGTCTTGCAACTACTCGGGGAAGAAGAAATTCCAAACCTTCCCCCAGGTGGTGGACTAAGTGCCAAGTAAGTGTACCTTATTTTTGTATGCGACACGGTTTCAGAACCCAAGAAAATGTTTGTCTTACATTTTTAAACTTGGCTCGACGTGCATAATAATTTAATGTTATTTCAGACGTAACTTTATCGAGGGCGTTTACAACAGCTTAAGGCCGACTCCAGTGGAAGGAGTAAGTACACGGGATTTACAGCAAGAGGTATAGACTCTGGGGAGTTTGCCGCTCACTTTTTAGTTTCTGCTCCTTGATGGTTTTGTTTACGCTTCTATTACGAACGTTGCGGTTTTTATTTTCATTTACTTATTTTTTTTTTTTTAATTTACCTAAGGCGCCGCAGACGCCGCATAATAGTGGAAGTGTGGCGATCGTGAGCGCCCGTGCCAAACCCAATTTGTGTAAGCCAAATGCCTAAGCTAAAAAGTGGGGGTAGACTATTTTAGTGCAACCTCCTGAGCCGGGGTTCCCACCAAATTTGGAGGATCTGAAAATGCTCACTTAATATTAATTATTCCGTTATCGTTCAAACTGTCCGTACTACTGTGTTTTTCTCCGGAAGGAGAGGCGATTTTTTACGCTTCAAATTTATGCATTGAACATGGCGGTGTTCTAGGCGAAAAGGTTGTTGTTCTGTATATTCTAATAAGATGGCATATTCCCCAAAGAGTCACTCTTTGCATAGAACAATTTAGTGGGAACCCTGTCCTCAAAATGTCACTTCCCTGCACCCACTTCAGACTTGGTCAAAATCTCAGAATGAGTTTGTGCTTCTAGGATAACGAGAGTGCGGATAGTTGGGTCAACTGAAGCCAGGCAATACGCTTACGCCCAGTGACGACCATATTACAAGCACCTGTTGTGAAGGCAAGCAGAATGCATGCAAGCACCAGGAACAACAACGTTAACAACAGTTGAAAAAAAACGAAAATATTTAAAAAAGACAAAAACATTATTTAGTAAATAAACAAAAAGGACGAAGAAAAACAACTGGGATGAAAAAAAGCTGTCTGGCTGGCAGTGGTTTATGCTTTACGTCGCTAACCCTAGCACCCCAAATTCGTACGTAGGAATCGGGGCAAAGAGACTACAGTGGATAAGCGCAAGTTAAAACCATAAGAAGACAATTGCAGGAACGTCCATTACTCCCGTCTGTCATCGAAAATCATCGGCCAAATTCTGATAAAGAACCAGTACGCAGTGTGCCCGAGGCCAATGGTCACTTCAATTAGCTATACTAACGTACTAATCCTATATCGCTACAACACTGTGTTGCCACCTGTTACTGTTCTTTCTTCTAAGTGTGACTTCCCCATGCTCACCATCCCCTGATTATCTAGAATGAGTGTTACGGTTAACGTTGCTTTCTTCCCTCGTCTCCTTAACGCTATTGATTTTCACAAATTAATGTAAATGATTTTTTTTTAGTCGAGTGTGTGGTCATAAGAAAATGCCGCGTGTTTAATTAACTAGCCTCATCGTCCTTCGGTGTTGCCACCTTCGTTACTCATCCTAATTTCGTAGCATTTTGTTTAGTTTTTGAGCGAGGGAATTGTATATGTGTTTACTAGGCAGTGTTTTATGTGTTAGCTCGGGTTTCGTTTTAATCTGCTATGAAGCTACCTCGTACTGTTTCACTGTAAAGAGGCATTAATAAAGGCATTCCTACATGGGGCAACGTGGATGTGTGTGCTCTGTGCCAAACTGCCCCCGAAAAAACAAACTTATTCGAAAAATCCTTTGGACAAATAGTACTGCAAAAACGTGCCTTACTGGCAATGTGATTGCTTGTTTTTCTTGGCCAACGGATTGTGAGCATTTGAGAATAGATGCCTGTTGGCCATGCTGCTAAGAAATTTGTTTGTTTCTCTCACGAATCCTAGTTAGTGGTCATGACTACCTTTGTCAGAACGTTAATAGCCATTCCTGTGAAAATAAGTCGTTACTGCAGTCCACTCTTCAATTTCAATGGCCATGAATTTGCATGCAATTGCACTTCATCCTCAGCTGATGTTTGGCATTTCATTTGAATATTATTAAGAACCAAAATTGGGGCACAGGACAGTGACAGCATGTGTAGTCTGGATGCAGAATTTAAGTGGGTGTCATTTCTCTGTGCCGTAACTTTCATCTACTGCTCAAAAAGCCGACATGTAATAAGAATGTGTTTTATATCAGTATATTAAAACTGATTAAGATAGGCTAAGTTGAAGACTGAGAACTCAACTAGCATTTTGTCTGTATTCTCAAATTTGCGTTCAGTATTTCCCCAGTTGCACGTGGTCAGCATATCCAAAACGGTTTGCATGGTTTTTCCCCTAACGTCACCACTAATGCAAATTATTGCTCTTGAATTACCCTTAAGGTTGCAAATAAGGAAGTATTTTAGGGAGATTTACAGCGCTAATTGCTGGCCCAGTTGTCACGAACAATGGTGCTCTCCGTTAGCAGCAATGCGCACTGCCACATCCTGGTTGCTCCAAGTAGAATAACTAGCTGCAATTTGCAGAAAATGCGAAAAGTAGTTTCGCATAGTTTCTCTGATTTACGTGTAATTAAAGGCCGATTGTGCCGGCATTGGTTAATACTTCTTGCATTATTTTAGGGAATTAGCTAAATTATTTTTGGTGCATTAGAGATGCTGCACCTGCTCTCAGTTTACCAATGTGGGGAATGTTTTTGTTTTTTGCTAACATGGCAGCCATCATTAAATCGCCAGTGTCGAACAATGTTAATGCCAAGCTGCAGAGTTCTCGTTGCGGGGCACTTCATCCGTAGCAAATCCGTTGAATGAAATAATGTTGTTATATAACGTGACAAAAAATAGACAATTGTTTCTCTGCGTTGTTAAAAACGAGGCAAACTTCCGAGTCCAAATGTGGCAAAAGGTTAACCCACAAAACAAGCTCCATTTATCTTATGTTTTCCAGTTGCTCAAGACAGACAACTACTTTCAACGTAATATCATTACAGAAACTGGGTTTTATCCTAATATTTGTTTGATTTCACCCAAAAATTTTGTCTTCGCCCAAACCTCTGCATTCTTCCCCTCATTTTACCGAAATCATGTTACAGCAATTCAGGCGCTGAAAATGGCTGCCAAAAATGAGTAGAACATCCGAAAATGGACGTTACTGGTAGTTAGTCGTGTTATTTTATGTCTGTGCTCTAGTGATGTACATTATTTCGCAAGTACCTGTACCTATGATTTGCAGTTTTAAAAATACGCTTGACCGCCAACAAACTAGACCTCTCACCGAGTCGCACCACATCCATGTTGCTTTCCAAGAGTAAAATGGCTCATGATGACTCTCACGCCAACTTTTTTAATTAAATTTCGGCTTTATGCCTAGAATCTGGCATCTGCTGTTCAATGACCAAAAATCGATCAATTGAAGTTTGCATACATACTTAATACACATTTTCTACATCCCATGTGGCATCTTTTGCATAGTTTTAAAAATATAGAGTTGGGAATATGGTCCGCTTTCAATAATTGCAATTTCTGTAAATGCTGACTGGGGGCATGACTTACATGTATAAGCAAATGACTGCAGAATGTGCATCCCAACCTTAAAATGGGGTATGGTTGATTCGCATGGGCAAACTGATCATGTGGCACCTTTGTTATTTTTTGGTATTTTTAAGCACAGCTTTGTCTCTTTTTAAGTTTTTTCCCCTTTTGTGTCATGGCTCGTTGTTTTAATTGCAATCATGGTGAAATTAACGGTTGTGTAACATAGATTTACCTCAGTAAATGTCGGCACTCCGCGCAACGACTTTGTCAGCAGCACCTTGTGGTCCACGCTAGCCTAAAATTGCACGGAAGCGGTTAATCGTCGAAAACCTCTCGTATCGGTAATATTTGATTGATGTGCTTACAATCTATGCTCCCTGAAAAAAGATACAAAAGTAAAAACTCTGTAATTGCAATGACTAGATGCTTCGTGTTCATTTCATGTCAAATCTTCGGAGTGAATGGCAAGGAAAATTTAGGATTGAGTGGGAAAATAGTTCACCTTTGTAAAAGATTCTCCCATTTCCCTATATTCATTATAGATAATGACGTAAATTATTTTTCCTGATTTCTGCAATCAAAAGGATATTGCTAATTTCACTAATATATTACTGAGAACATTGGTGGAACATCAAATTAGCAAAGTTGTACTGCTGAATTGGGATAATTAAGAAACATCCAAGGAAAACTAATGGTAGTGGCAATTCTTCATTATTTCGAAACTGGAATACTGCCAGTATTGGAAAACTCAAATGGTCCAAGCAGAGTTAATGATGCTGTTTGTTTAAAAAATAAATATAAGGGGGTTAAATTTCCAACAGAATGGAGGTTAACTAAATAGAAACATTCCTAAGAATAAATACTATCACATTTCTAAAATGAAATACTGATTAAGAACTGGTAGAAGTTTGAAATAATTGTCAAATGTCTTAATTGTTATGGCCATGCTGAGCATCAACTCTAGAATCCTAAATCTTCCCCATTCATCTTCTTTAGTCCACATACCTTAAAAATGCAAATTCCAAATGTTTTTCTCGGCTCCTTTCATGTGCTTATCATTTTTCCAGGACTAAATAAGCAAGGACAAAGCTTTCAACGTGCGGCTTTTAACAAACGTGGCACATGTTCAACAACATTTAATGAAATTGTCGTTTTTATAGAAAACTTGCAAGTGATTAAAAAATGTTGTAAACACTGCTCTTTAAAGTGATCGCCAAATGAAATACACCTTATTACATAACGCGTATAATCTTGCATTTTAAAATTGTCACGAATTTTCACACGAATAATGACCCTTCAAAAACCAAATGTAACCAAATTTTATGATTTTAATATCTAATTTTTTGGTTTTTAAATATGTGTGCGCGCATCCACCAATCACGCGCTTCCCAACCTCGCAGTGGGTTTGGGTGTACGCTACAGTGTTTTTGCAAGTACGGCGTGAGCCCGCACACCTGATATTACATCCATGCTACGAACTTGCAGAAGAAACACCCACATTCATTCAAAATAATTCTCTTTTGCTCCAAAAAGATGCATCTGCATTGGACTCCTTTGTACAATATTTACAAGATACTGAGGTTGAGAATAGTGTTTCACAGGAGTCTATCCACCCCAATCTACATATCTATTCATCCAAGACCCAAAATTACAAGTCATGATCACAACCAGAAAACTAGCTTTCGAAACTTTTCTGTCTTTGAATTGGCACAGTGGTCCACATTGGCCTAGAACAATATTGCAATCTGCAGTAGAGAAGACCAGACAGCAAGTTCGGGGACTCGCCTAAGACCACCCACTCAAATATTACATTTTCTTAAGCAATTTACAAAAAGGAATAATCATCTTGTAAAAATTTCAATGCAATTCCAAATGCAGTGAAGATTATTTGACTTTTCTGTATCCAGGCACCAAAAAAAATATATTTCTCAAGAGAAAATGTATCATCTAATCCAAAATATATATAAAAACATCTTCATTAGTTGAAGATGTTTTTATATGAACGGAGTTTAGAAATTGCGTGTTTTTTAATGTAGTCGTTTTACTTTCTACAAAGAATAGTCAGCTCACTGCAAAATTTCCTGAAGATTTATTTTAATGTAAGGTGTTAAAAATTAAGATTTAATAAACTAATGATTCCTGACTTGAAAAAAGGATTTTTCATGTCTAAAAAACTACTATCCGTTTATCTCGAATGTAGTGTCTGAATTGGAACAAAGATCTTTCCTAAAAATAATTTGATCTTTGAAAATGAGATGACATATTCCTTGAAATCTTCTGTAATTTGAAACAGGGTGCAGAAAGCATGTTTTTTTAGCAATGGTCATAATCTTACAAATTTTTAACTAAGGCTAATCAACATTGGAACTTTGCGCATTCCAGATCAACACATATTCATGATTTTTGCATAAGGTTAGATTGGGGTGGAGATTACGAGAACAGCTTCTGTACAACAGGCCTGCGGCAGGATACGAATCCCAGGCCATAAATGCTAAATTTACACGTTTCATTTGCACGGCGCGGGTGCTGCCGCTGCCGTAGTGTACAAAATATACAGGTAAGAAGAGGAATATATGACTGGGGTAGGAATGGGGAAATAAGGTGGTATAAAAATTGTGTCCTTTTCCAGGAAACGATGGCACTGATCACGAGTAGCGTTTCCCATCAAATTGGATATAAAAGAGGGATGGCCTTTTTCACTGAAAAGAGCACAATCGATTCTACTTAGGTCAATAAAAGATCATGGGCAATTGGGCCTTGAGCGTGCCCCAGCTTAGCGGTACAAATAATAAACGTTACTTCCATTACCATGCCTTCAAGTTGGATAAAATCTCGGCTCTTGTCAATTACCAAAGGTCGGCACTGTGGTGAGCACGCATGAATTAAAATACAGTTCAAATTGTTGGTATTAAAATTGGGTTCAGCTACTATCGTAACACCTAAATGTGCTGAAAGGCTTTCTACAACAGTCAAATCCACAAGGCTAAAAGTTTTTGAATATCCGCTTGTCTCAAGGAAGGATTATTAGTTCACGATATACTAAACTTTTGTAGTATGATGCGCTTCGACATGCTTGATTTATCCAAAATCGTGATAAAAAGAACAAGATTATTTTTTTTAAAAAAAAACTATGAGAATTTTAAACATACAACCACACCGACCAACATACAGTATCTTGATCTAACGTTCCTTCCTTGTAATGAACGGATGTTTCAAAAATTCCAGTAATGGGGATAATGGGTTGTAGATCACTTTAATGCACTGCATTGATCGATACTGTCAAGTAAATAAAAAATATGATATGGGTGATAAACAAAATCAAAATGATAGGAAGTTGTGCAAAACTTAGCTTGTGAACTTAATCACACTAATTTCCGTAGATCCAAAAAACGCATGATTAGGAATGAGACAAAGTCAATTGAGCTGTCAAGTGGCACTAAAAAGCATTTTAGCCGGCCTTAAACGCTACTTAGATTCTAGTAAGAATTTATGACTGACCGAAATAGTAATCAATAGTTTTGGTCAAAATCATGATAGTAAATACATAATGGACAGAAAGAACACTTGGCGGTGCTCAAAAAATGAACAATTTCGGACAGGTCCTTCTATGGCAATTAAATTTCAAACTACGCTTTACTCCGACTTTTCCATAATTCTGATGTCTGCAACTGCAGAAATTGAACAATGCAGAGTAATCAGGATAACGAGGACTCCAGTATCCTTGTTCGATTTATTACCAGAATGGCCATAGTTTCCAGCTCATACTGTAGCTGAAATCCATGCTCTTGTAATTTCGAAGAATGTATCGCAATAAAATCGTGCAATTTCAGTTCTTCTCACGTTTCCTCAGTTCTCACCGAAAGTGGGTAATTGAGCATTCTGGCTAAGGAAACACCTTCAGTGAAATTTTACCATCAATATTTATGTTACCGGAATGGTGTTCGCATAAACTGCTTATTGTCCGAAAGCATGGATTTGCACAACATTACGCGGAGGACAGTGTCCGAGATAGGTAACAGGAAAAAGCATTAGACGAGGACAGGCCAAAACTTGACAGGTTCAGTTAATTTGTGAAGAGTGAGCTAGTGGATATAAAATTATCAATTATGAGCCCGAGCTTTTAAATTAACGAATAAATACGTGAAATGAAGATCTGCATGTAATTGTGTAGCAAACAGAAACGACTTCATTTTCATCTCGAGGTATTCTTAAAAACAATTGAAATAATATTTTTGTTATGCTCTGTGCTAAGTGCCAGCAAAGATTTTTAACTTAAATTGGCAGCTTATGATCACAATAACAAGAACGGAGCCAAACTCCGCAATATGACTTGGTTTTAAACTGCCATTCTCCCTGCTCTTCTGACGAGAAATATTATCACATTGTCCAATGATAGTCGGAAAAAATGAAAGGCGTCTTTACACGACCTGCCTGATGTCCTAATATCATAAATTTCACCAGTTTTTTCAAAACATGGCAATATTCTTTTCCTTAGAGCAATCATGCATTGAGCCCAAAACTCCATGCAGCATATGGAAAAAAATAAGGCAATCCTAAATTCAAAGCTTGCAATGACATTTTTACAGGGTTTTTTAATATGTCCTTGATGACTAAGTAAAACTTAAATTAGATCCAAATAATTGAAAAATAAAACCCAGAAGATTTCAACCCAAAGCGCAAATTCTTCAGTGATTAATTTTCAATACCTCCTATATTTACCGAAATTTTTAATAAATAAATAGATCATTTAAAAATTTTCAAAAATATCATTGGCCGGCTGAACGAATTATTCCATACAGATAATTTTAATTGGGCAGATGTTGTCCTTTGTAAAGGCGATTCCAAAATTTTATCAACGGAAGCCTTAACTTTAGCATAGCCTAACCTACAGCATTTGTGTGTGCAATGATATTTACAACTGCACAATTTAAACTGGAATTAAAAACTGCAAAGCTTATCTGCAAAAACGCCCTCAAATCCTTAAAATGCTCTCCATGTCCTGGTGGGGTTGTACGAAACTGCCCATGGCCTCCATGACCTTTGCCTGTGAAAGGTCTTACACCCTTAAGAATCTTTCAGCCTACTTCGTCCGACTTCCGAGCAACAACCAATAATAACGAGTACGGATTCCATTAAGTTTAAGGCATTGGTTAAAATCATCGCAACAATCTCAATGCGCTGCACATTTCCTCACTGCCTTACAAATACAATGCTGGCTTAGGCATCACTATAATAGACTAGGCTGACCCAAAGCCAGAGGTCTTGAGGAAAGGCAACCAAAGCAAGCACGCATATGGTTCTATCTTAAGTACAACACCGTTTTCTCCTTCCGGGTCGCTCAACATTTTGCCGCCGCCATTCACTATTGGCAATTGATGGAAAACTGCATCAACACTACCTTCTTTCATAGTCAAACTTCCGCCCCCAGATCCTGCACCCCGCTTTCGGCAACGGGCACATACTTGTCATCAATCTTGACCAAGACGATGGTGCGGTCCACGTGGGAACGGCGCCCAGGATCCTTGTGGCATGGTACCCAGCGGTGAACCACTGACCCCTCCATGCCCTTTTCTGGCGTCCATTCCATCCAGTGGCTCTTGCCACCTTTGTGCCGCATCACTTCGTCGGGCCACTGCACATCAATCCGCCTTCCTAGATTGATGGTATCAAACACTTGGCTTGGATCAATTATCTGCAATGAAAAAAAAAATACCGGTCTTAGGTTTTCTGAACACCTTCAATAGTTGATGATACATTTCAAACCTTCAATCGTGCATTATTTATATTAAAACAATAAACATTAGTTATATTTAACAAAATGTTGATTTCTGTTTTCAAATAAATGTGAGACATACATCACGTGAATCATACATGTACATTCACGTGTACATGTACTGAAAATATTTCTGAAGACTGCTTTTTAATTTGAAAAATTTTCCCATCTAAAGCGATGGAAAAAAAAATTCAAATTAAAAGGAAATCTTCAGAACTCGAACAAGAAATAGATTTTAAAAAGTTGCCACTTTAAATCCGTTTTGAATTATCAGCCAATATACAAAAAGAGAATAAGAATTTTAAATTTCACAAATAAAACAAGAGTGTCATGGCATTTTACAGTTAGTAAAACTAAAATTATTTTTGATCAATATCTCAACTAAGCAACCAAAAAAAGCTGGTCATTCTTTTTTGACTGCTGCAGTCTACAGGAACGACCTCATTGAAAAAAATTATTAAGGGCTTACCCTGACTCTTTGCATAACAGGCTCTCCTCCTTTCCCTCGGGACTTCCTGTTTGCCGAACTGCAACTGCTGTTGCTTCCACTGATCGTATTGTTCGTGTAAGGAGATGTGAAATTGGTCATTGTAAAAACTGGAGCACTGTTGCTATTGTTGTTGCTGGCTTCCCGTGCCAAATCCTTCAGACTAGTCGTTTCACTCAAAAGTCCAGCGGCCATACTGGCCAAAGTGGAAGAACTGGGTTTGCCAACAGAGCTGACGTTAGAGATGAGGCTGCCTCGATTAACAGACATGCTCCCTTGGCCCAGGCTTCCACGGCCCATACTACCTCCTGTCTGAGAGCTGTCGCCCGACTGGCTATTCGTCGTGTTCTGACTGTTGGACTGGAGTGTGTTCACTAAATGAATCAAAAACGGAATTAACGGGCATGAAGACAACTTCTGGAAGAGTATCAAGTTTAATCAAACGCTGAACAGTAGTCATCAAAGGAAACAACATCTGACAGGAGATCGTCCCACATGCTAAAGACAAACTCCAAAGCTACTTCAAAACAGTCCCTGAAATTTTGAAATTTTTTATTATTGTTACTAACGTTTGCAATGTAAAATAAGATGGTTTCAGTATAGTCTTTCCAAGCCGTGTCTATCTACAATGGACATTGCAAATTTCACAATGAACTCAAAACAACAGTTACAACATGCATATTCACAGTTTCAAATTAAAATCTATACTAATTTGCAATGCCACATTAGGTAGTACAAAGTAATAAAATATCTTTATGGTAATTTTACGGAAACCTTTATTTCTTTAGGCTTCACGGTCACAAAGCATATACATGTACATGTACTTTAAATTATTTCCCCTAACTTTGAATTATTTAGTTTACAGAAACTCAATTTTTAAAAAATTTAACATTTTTGCAACTATTTGAGGACTAACTTCTGTCGCCTAAACAAATTTCACTTTAAGAATTTGTTTCCATTCAGAAGTTACAATTAGAACAACCCTAATCAGAGGTTACAACCAATGATGGTATCTGCTTTGTGACCTATTAAACGAGAGTGTCCTAGTGGTCTATTCTCTATGAAAAATTTTCAAAGACAAAATTAAACATTTTTATAGA
Source organism: Ommatoiulus sabulosus (assembly GCA_034697705.1). Lineage (NCBI taxonomy): Eukaryota > Metazoa > Arthropoda > Diplopoda > Julida > Julidae > Ommatoiulus > Ommatoiulus sabulosus. The sequence goes on along the minus strand of JAQGAO010000769.1, from coordinate 12,717 downwards.
ACATGGAATAAAAACATTTATTTCCCTTCGATGTCATAAGAAAAAAATGCCGAAAATATTTATTCTATGCCTATAAGTAACATCGAAAAAATTCCCTTAGAGAATGGATGGATCTCTAAGGCACTCTCTTCATAAAGAGAATTTCTAAACTGACGTGTCATGTTTTACGATAATCATGAAACTTCCAGCCACGATTAAATTAAAAAGACATGTCATAAACAAATATATATCTAAAAAAAAGTGGTGAAAATTAACTACAGTGAAAGCCACTTAATTCGATCATGTTGGTTCCAGCGAATTTGATCGAACTTACAAATGTTAAAAATTTACAAATGTCGCTGCAATGGCTGAAATTTTATTTTCTAAATAACGAGGAGAATCCATCCGAGAACAGCCGCTGATGCATCAGATGCTTTGATGTACGCTTCGACGTTGCCAAAACGTGTCCATGCTTGTATGAAAGCTGCCTAAAATTGTTTCACACGTCTGCGTAATTGCGTTATGTAGACAAGTGACAATGTGATCGAATTAAGCGGCTTTTTAACATAGGGCAGTATAGTAAAAAATCCGTTTTAATCAAATTAAATGACTGATCGGATTAAGTGGCTTTCGCTGTACACTTAAGATGTACAGTATAAAGCAATCGTGTTTAAAACATTTTTTAAAAGCAAAACGTAGGATCCAACAGGGTTGGACAAAGACCAATTTCTATGGAACAAGAGATACCAGAGATGACAATGAGAAGGCTTTTTCCACATCATTTTGCAATCTAAAGTGGAAAGTCGAGCTCACATGCAACATCTACAAAAATACGAACGGAAGCCACGTACCAGATGGGGCAATGCAGGGGGTGGTGGAGTAAACACCATCTTGTCCTATGCAAATATCATCTCGAGGCACAGAGCCACCACTAGAGCAGCTTTCGCCACATCGCCGGCGCATTCTGCAGACAAGCACACAGACACGTACAAAGATCAAACAATCAGACATGGGATAATTCACGATAAAAGCACTTCATTTTAAAACTTGAGGGAATTCGGTCAACAATTCCAAGCTTGAATTTCTATTACCCACAGACAAACTTGGAACCATAACCTCTTCATAATAAAAACAGCAATATTCATGCTGCACATTTAATCCTGAAACTAGGACCACTTTTAAACACTCAATTTCTATTCACTAATTTCTATTCAACATCAATTCACTATTCTTTAAAAAAAAAAAAAAAAAAAAAACAGGATGATTTCTTTGCAAAAATATAAATCAGATATAGAATAATTAAAATTTATCACATTTTTACATGTCTGAAAAACTTAAAATAACTGGTTAATTTGATATAAATCTGTAATTAAAAATTTCAATTTCCTTAGGTGAAGTTAAGACCTTTATATTAAAATTTCCAAGTTAAATTTGCAATAGATAATGTACGATGTAGACGTTTCTCAAAAAACCTATACAAATAACGATTTGGGTATAAGGAAATACCCAACAACATAACGAAAAATTATTCAAAGTTTTACACTCACCGGCGCCAAAACTGAATGACTGCATTTTGGATTGCTCGAAAGCTAATTGGGCGGCCCAAGACACTGCCAAGTTGAGAATTTGTGTCCGCGTATGAGGTTGTGAGGGGAGAAACATAAATTGGATATCCAATAGGCTGATCGCACGAACTGTTGATCAGGTTACGAAGAGCCTGTTTGGCATTTTGGATGCTTCCCCTCTCGGGATTCCTGTTGCGCAAATAAATGAGCTCCTGCTGTTGGCCAGCCCACAATCCTCTGACACATTCTCGGTTAACTTTAATCACTCGGAAACTTAGGTAACGTTTGTTTAACATAATTATCTTGTATTCATCAGAGCCATCATCCACCACGTGCCTAGAGGAAATAATTGTGTATTAGTTCAATCTGGGTTTAAAAAATATAAGCAAGGATGCTAAAAATGATTCAAATTCTTATAGAACTTCGTCCAAATTTCCTAGCTCAAAAAACTGAATTTTCCTTTCCAACGCAAATCCAGCAATGTTGCATGCAAATGAATAGGAAATTATATACATATATTTTTTTTCATCACTTCATTTCATAACTTATCAATGTTGCACAAATGTATAGAATATCATTAAAATTTCTGTTCAAATTTTAAAATAATGCACCTGTCACAAAATAATTCACATATTGAAAAAAGTAATCCCAGCAAAGATTACTTTTTTTACACTTTGTTTGAACATAGGAAATGTCAAAAAGTGGCAACTTGCAACAAATGATCAGACCAGAATATCTATTATAAACCTACCTTAAAGCCAATAGAGAGGGCATGTTGGAAAGAACTGCATTGCGCCACGCAGGGTCACCTTCGTGAGAAATCACGAGATTCTGCTCATGCAGCATAATGGCATTGTACAGAACTGGTGGGTCATCGTATTCGTCGGGTGAAGTGAAGTGATCCTGGTGTAGCTTCAGAGCCATGCGGACACCAGGTGCCACCACACGTTTTAGCAACTCCATGTCGACAAACACCCATTCGTCTCGTATAGATGTGATTCGAAAATCGCCTTTAAACAAGGCATGCAAGCCATACAGGAAAAAATCCACACTAAAAACAAGAAAAATCAAAGTTAGGAATCTATTGAAACTGAAGACCTCACGAAAGTTAATCTCTAGAAAATCGATAACATTTTATAAATCTTAAAAACAAACGCTTTACCTGGAGTACGAGTTGTGCGCAGCTGCTCCCAAAGCCCTCCTCCCCAAGAGGCTCAAAGCGAAACAGAGGGAAACAAGCACAGAATCCCGACTACACTGCACTGGCTGTAAATCAAGAACTAATGAGTTACATTTATGGTGGTCAACATCGAGTGAGATTAAAATTGGAACTAGGACATTGTTACCCATTTTAAATCTAGGAGGTACCCTGAATGGTACGACACGTGTAATTTAAATAACGATAGGCTACCTTCTCACGTCTTCCCACGCAGAACTGGATCCAGTCATAGTAAACGTTACAGAAGCTGTTCCTGGAGACTCCTGACGCCCTGAAATCATAATCTTCGTCGACGTTCATGTGGAACACTGGATCGACGTCAGCATAGTTTTTATCTAGCGTCGATTGCACCGCATCCACGATGGCGTCAGTTGACAGCCACTCCTCCAATTTTGGAGATCGAATGGCATAGTAAACGATGCTCTAAAACCCAATGCAAGAGTAAAACTTAATAGATGGCAGAAAAGTATGTAGATTGATTCATACAAGTAATGCAAACATTTGGTTGTAACCAGTATTGTAAATTGAAAATAAGAGGGGCATTATGAAAATTAGAACTTGTGTGCAGAAAAATTAAGAAATGCTAAATTATTAGACTGAATTATACAGGGTTCCCCCAGAAATTTCATTTTCAACTTCCCTGACCAATGAAAACGTTAAAAATTGACATATTTTGCAAAATCGACACAGGAAAATATTTTGCAAAATTTACTAATGACAGTTTTGAAAATAAACATAGAAAAATCGGCCTGAAAAAATGTTGAAAATTTGACCATTTTTGTATTTGGAAAAAAAATTAAATTTGTACTCTGAAAACCTGAAGAATTTTAAAAATTTGTACTCAGAAATCGTGGAGAATTTTGTCTTCGGAAAACGTGAGAAATTTTGCAATTTTGTCTTCGGAAAACGTGGGGAATTTTTCTACTTTGTCCTCGAAATTAAGCGTGGAAAATCTAGCAATTTTTTACTCGAAAAACGTGGAAAATTGGCCCTGTGCTAACCATATAGAAACATTAATTTTGGACAACACGACTACGTTGAATTTCCCTGACTGTTTCAAAATCAGCCATTCTTCCCCGACTTCTCCAGACATTTCTAAGTTCCCTGACTTTTCCAGGTCTGGGGGTACACTGGAATAGCATCAAACCCAAGTTAAAAATCATGCTTTTTTTTTGGTTTTTGTTTTTTTCAAATCAAAAATAATAGAAAAAAACTCCAGATTTTATTTCTTGCAAAACTTAGAAAGTTGTAAAATTCCGCGCATCTTTTTATTCCGCAGTATGTTGCGTTGTTTCAATATGCATGTACGATAAAAGCAATGTCGAAAGAAAGCAATCTGCTGCCGTACCTTTACGTAATAGGTCATCAAAACTTTCCGCAAATCAAAAACCTGGAACATGGACGCTGCGCTGTTATCTGATATACTGTAGCCTTCGAGGACATATTTGGTGGCAACAACCTCCCAAGCCAACCACCGCTGATTAAAAGCGGCATTGATCGACAGCATGTGAGGAAGGTGTCCTGGCTCACAACAGCAGCACCCTTAAAACGAGGAATTAACATTTGTAATGTAAATCAAGTGTTTCTCCGTCTAAAAAACAGCATTTCATCAAGAAATTTTATCATCTTAATTTCCTCGTGCATAGTAAAAAACATCAGGCAAACATGTTCACATTACCATCATCTTCTTCAACACCCTCGCAGATGGCTTCCACCTCTCGCTGCTGACAGTAAGTGCCTGCAAAACGGAATAAAAATTTTAATAAAATAAAGATTCATTTCTATTCATTTATGGCAACTAGAACTATTTAACTGATATGGACCAACCTCTAAATTCCAATCCCCTCATTTGAAAGGTAACCAATCCATTGCCAACTTCGGTTATGTGAACGAGGCAATTGAGATAATCAGAGGCAAGTACGAAACAATCTCCTTGAACCACATTCCCCCAACGTCCCAGCATCAAATCGCCGCACAAGCTGTGCTGCAACGAACGTGCGAGATGTTCATAAAAAATGGAGTTCAAGTTGTTATCGTCTGCTCCTGGATTGCGCTCCAGGTGGGTAGAAAGCCTGGTGTTAGTGTGATCTACACGTTTGGTGCTGAATTTGTACAGGAGCAAAAATAGTAGAAAAGAAAAAATATTTTTGTTTAATGCAAAGACCACGCATCAACGGTGAAAAAAAAAGACTACAACATGGTAAAAATATTCCTCACTTGTAATCTCGCTCCCAGAACTTCACAGGTCTCACATATGACGTAATGAAAATGGCACTTCCTAATATTGGATTCAATGGTGTTGACAAGATGGCCGATATGGCTGCTTGTACAAAGAGCATAGCAGAATCTAAGCAAGATAAGAATCAAGGAAATGCCACGTACATTTTCTAAGATCCCACATTACATGCAATTATTTGTAGCTGCAAAGGATACGTGGCACACTGAATGGCTGTGCAAAGGCATGAAAGGCTGAACCCCAAGTTATCTGCCATGGAGCGATATATGTGATGACAAAGCGCACTTTCAGTAGTAATTCATAAAACTGCAATATAAAAAACAGTTCATTTTCAGAATAGCTAAAGAATAGAACAAAGATAAAAAAGCAGATATAGTCTACGCGGTTAAGCTTGCCTTGCTAAGAACGGTACTCATTATAAAATAATCGATAAGAAATGTTTCTGATGCCTTGCGGTAATCAAACTCAAAAAAGAGGAAAGTGAAGATGAGGGTTTGGTGTTGTCGCGAAGTGTCGGAGAAGGCTAAACGAAGGCACTTGAGGCTCGCAACAACCACCACAAGAGAGCCACCACTGTAACGGAAATAAATAGCATTTACAATATCACAATGAAAGGAAAAATAAAGGATTACACAATTTCATTCAGACATTCAAGCAGCTTACTAGATTCCAAATTTGTCGACAATGTGAGGTGAATCACGAGTTAAGGCACTTAGAAACACCACAGGGTAGATGATGTTGCGCTCCACAAACCACAACCATGCATACATCTTCTCAAACCACATGACCTTGGCTTCATCTGCATAGAAGAAGACATTGAAAGAGTGCTAACACCGTTAACACGAATTGACCTGACACTGGCTCTTAGGAAACTCCGCATAAAGCCAATTACCAAAACAATAACAAAATTTGCCAAAATCATACCATGGACTTCAAACTGCCTGTACTCGTGCGATCTACACAAAGGGTGAGAACAGCACAGCCATGGCAACTGCTTGCGCAGCTGAGGAATGAGGTAATGAAGGACAATCCCCAAAAATGCAGCAATGCCATATAAAATATAACTAAGCAGAGGCTGGAGATAAAAAATTGCAGACTTCAATGAGCTATTCAAACCTGCACCAATAATACCAATTAAATATACATGTCAGTACAACTAGTGGTCCGTTTAGCCCTTACCTGTAAAGTGGTAAAAACGGTGCTAACATGGACCGCAAACACTAGAACAGCTGTCAGTGGGCACACGATGACATCAGAACGAAGTCGGTTTAACTGAAATTTATCAATTAGATCAAGGGAATTCAAGAACACTTTACCCCAAGGTTTCATAACTATGCATTTTAGGCTGGAATATTAGGCTGGAATATGGTAATGCTCATTAACACTAAGGATTAATAATTAATTCCTGCCATTAATGTTTATGGAATATTCAATAATTAAATGTTCATCAGTCGTGATCCAAAGCTAAAAATACTAACCACGGTGTTTCGCAACTTTAAAGGCAGTGGGTCTAGTAATTCTCCTTCCATGGAAGCCTCGTTTGATTCAGCTTCATCATCAGACAGGACTTGATTTTTAATTAGTGACCTGTTAAAGCATCATCAATAGTCAGTAATTTCAACCACACAAACTTATAAACTACATTTGCAAGTTTCTATGAATTAAAAATTAATAAGTTATTAGCAAAATAAGTGAAACAAGCCACATAGTGGAGCTGATGTAGGCACCGTGTGATAATATCAGATTAATCTAGGCTTGATTTTCATAACTAGACCATGTAACAACCAGATTCATAATTAATATATCAACTAAAAACTTAAAATTCTTGTATAGAAACAGAGGCCAAACTTGCTGAAACTGCACAACACGGTTAAGAGAACTATTTCTAATACACAGTAATTTTCATTAATTCTTTCAAAGATACACATTTTTCCAAACAATATTTTTTATTCAATCCCAAAAGTTTTCTAAAAATAATTTCCCATCAAAAAGCTCCCACATTTTCTAAACAAGCATGACTATTTTGAAATATAAATTAACATAATTAGAACTACGTTTAAAAATTAAATGGACATTTAAGGAAAAAACCAGAACGGTTTTGAGCGTTTAAAGAAATAAACCATAAATATAGTAACAGAATACATAACAGCTATGACAAAATAGATTACTGACAACAATATGGGCATACGTTATTTCAAAGGCTTCCACTACATTGTAAAATAAAGTTATATTGGGGAAGAAAATTTGACTATAGCTTTGAAGAAATAATCAAATATCTTCATACATAAAAAGATTTTCATAAAATGCTGAGCACTCAAAAGATTAAAAACGAAAATTAACATAAACAACTGAAATTACCAGAGCACACTCGGATCACTGGCACTTCGACTTAGATGGTATGATAATGACACTAGAAGTCCACAGAAAATAGAGAAAATGATGTGTTGCGAATTCGTGTGCTCCTGCCAAAAAAAAATAACCTATTGAATTAGGATTCTTGGGCAAATATAAGGTACAAATTAGTTTCAGAATCCAACTCACCCTGAGACCACCGCATGCAAAACCATACAAAAAGCCAACTGCTAGAATACTACGAAAAACGCAGTAAAAAGAAGATGTGAGACCTGTGACAGCTGTAGAAGAGAAATTGGTTAAAGTCAATAATTGGGTGATGTTTGAGAATCGCTGGCTAATGTTCGATGCTGGACTCACCGCTGCCTCCAAAAATGTGAATATCAATTTGTTCCATGAGATACATCATAAATGTATTGATCTGTGGCAAAAGCCCCAAACTAAAAATGACCGGGAAGCAAAGAAGAAAAACTACACGAAACAGAAATAAAAACAGTTAATTTGTCATCCGTCGCAGAATACTGTTTAATAAAAGCCTTAGTAATTTGGGGAAAGATTGGAATTCAAAACATGATGAAACTAAATTTCTTACCTAAAAGCAGGTCCCGAAAGAAAAGGAGAATTTGTTGGTTGGAGAATTGCAGGCCATAGATTTCAAAGGCATCATGGTACACTCCATGATCAATAACAACTTGCAAAATGATAACTAGTGTGCAGCACATGCAGAAGTAGAGAGGGCGGCTAAACACCACGATTCTATTGTAACCCTAAAAATAAATTCGTGGATATCAAACCAACTGCTGTATAAAAAATCGCTCTATTAAAATACATTGAATTTAAACTTACATGAATTGGCGATGATGCATCAGGTTGAACACTCTAGAAAATTAAAGAGTAAATAGTTACTACTCTTAAGGGATATTGCAAGAGGAATGCATTACAAAAAGTTCACATAAAACCGGTAAATGATTCACAATAAAAAACTAAAAGAAATGTACATTAGCCACTGAGAATCGCATTGAAGATTAGAAATTGAAAATCCAATAATTCTCTTATAATGCATAAAGCGAAAACGTGTGCATAGAGCATACCACTTTTCAAAAAGCCAGCAGTTGAAGACAAGTTAAAGAGTTTATAGAAAGCAAGCAAAAATATCTGACAATAGAGCCTTCCCCGATTAAAACACGAGTTCTTAAAATGAACACTCAAAACCAAAGCTTGCTCAAAGCTTTAAATTTTTTTTGTCAGCAATAAATTTGGGACCTGAAATTCCTCTACGATCAAAGGAATATAAATATTTTATCCTAATTTCACATAGCCTAGTACTGGACTCATTCAGCAAATAATAGTGGGAAGCCTGAAATATTCACGTGATATTTACCTTAAATAATGAATACTGACAACTTGCGATCACAAAACAAAAAAGAAAAATCCAAAAATCGTGAAAGTATTCCATGGATAACAAGTACGCCCCTAAAGATCCAACGAGTACTGCAAGGAATACGGCTAAGAAGTTCTCCAATACTGTTAAATTCCTAAAACGAGAGTAAATGTTGTATTTTAAGAAAAATGTTCCTGGACATATTCTCGTGTCACATACAGTATTTCCTTAAGGATGGCCTAATCATCAATGAAAACACACATGTAAAGCTGAGGGTAAATGGTTAAACAACATTTATTTCCATAGTTTAATCTTTTTCAATTTTGTAATATTTTGGCACATATATGAATTTAAGGGATTGTAAAAATAACAAAGAAATTGTAAAAAATGCGTTTGAATATTAAATTCGTTTGGAAATATTGTCCTAAAAATCACAATTTGAGAATGAAAAGGTTTGCTAGGCAAATAAACTGTTTTGGATAATACCACGCTTTGCAAGATGGGTTTTCATGGCCAGTAAATAAATCTAACGTACAAATCGGAAGCAAGACCAACGGAGAAAACTAGCTTACCTATCAAGCATTGCGAGTAAATCAAGACGATCGAAGCGAATTTTCACATGCTTGCATGGGAACAGCCAAAACTTGTAAAAAAACTTTGGTTTATGGCGCCCCTCATCAAACCTCAGCTTGTTTGTGGAGCTGCCGTCAGTGTCAGTGCCCCCTTGTGAGCTAGGGCCACGTGAGACGCTCACCTCGGCAATGGGCATTCCTAACGTTGTTCTAGTTCGAAAATCTAAATTACCCATGCCCATGAATTGTGGAAAAGGAGGCCTGAGTGGTCGTGATGCTGTGCTAGAAGTAACAAGTGGGTGCGTGAGTATGGCACTGCGTGGCTGCAATGTTTCTCCTTCAGTAGCAGCAGGAGTAGTTGAGTGGGGATTCAGAACGGTGTATGGACTGTCTAAAATGACAGTGGAACCAGAGCTAGAGGAGCACTGGGATGCCATATCCCTATAATGAAAGAAAAAATTTCATTATTTCACCACTGTAAATCAAGGGTGGGCAAGTTAACTACAATTCCACTGCCTCTTCTGGCAATTTCGATATGTGATAAGCTCTGCCTAAAAAATAAGCAATCACAAAATGCCTCGGCAGAGTGGGGTAGTGGGCCATCGCAAAAGGTTCTGCAGGGCACGGGTTCCCCACCCCTGCTATAAACCCTTAATCAAGAATAATCATAAATTTTGGCTGTTGAGGTAAAACGATATAACGATGGACTCCTACAACTGAAAAAATCACTCAAGCATCCAAACGACAGTTAAAAGATCAACCATTCAAACCACATGTCAATAAAAATTGGACAAATCTAAAATTCAAGCAAAACACTTTCTTTTCATCAAGTGGTAATAATTTCCACAGATATTCAAAATCAAAATTCAAATTTATAAAATGTAAAACTTAAAACTTACCATCTCAATTTTTAAAAATTAAAAAAAAAATAATAATATTCAAATTGAACTCTAAAGACGCTACTGTAGGTTCGAATTTTATAATGTTAGATTTCGATTTACGTATGTATTTGTTTTTAATTAAACGCGAGTTAAATTAGGAGTTAAAATGCAACCACGCTAATCCGAATCTTTGGTAGCCCGAATTACAAGGCAATCTGATCGACCCCACTTTGGATTCAATTGAGTAATGTATTGCAAATACAGTAATCCAAAAACACCTGACATTGATTATTTAGGATTATCGTTGAGTGCATTACATGACGATGTATGAATATTTTAAACACTTGAGCAACAACTACTTTCCTGAGTGTGTAAGGATGCAAAACTTGCCACCAACACATAAAAGCGAAAGATTACAAAAAGATGGAGCTTGCAAAATCCATGCATTGAAAATTTACAGGAGGTGAGGTTTTGTCAAATGTCTAAGGGGAATAAGTACCTTTTAAATTCAAACTCGGTGCAGATTTGGATCTGTATTTCTTTTCTTTAAATACAAATTCTGATTCTGTCCAAGCATTGAGAAATAATTAACTTTGAATCAAGGAAGCAAGCACTCACCATTTTGGTTCAGATTTAAAGACGGTATGTAGTACTCTGGAGTTTGACAGAGTGACCAGATCTGTGGCTATGCCGCTACTGTTTTCATCAAACGTGTAGGTTAACCAGTTGCCTCGTTCGTCCTGAAAACAGTGGACAGCTCCAGACGTCGTATCATTATGAGAACTGGCCAGGTGAGTGCCTGGGCTAGAAAGAACCGATGCCAAGGCCACCAAAGGCGGACCAGGTCCTCGGTCTCTAGCAGCAGATGAACAAGAAACTGATCCAGAACCAGATCTCCATCTGCTCCTCCTTCCATTGCTTTTGGAATACATAAACATTGTAAAAATGAGATGACAGTAGTTAATTTTGAGCAAGTTGCATACTATTTTATTTTCAAAATGCTTATTCAGGTGATGTTAAAAAATTATTTTATTACCATTTACCGACTTCAAACCACAAACAATGAACGTAATGCTGACATTATGTTCTTTGACATTAAAAAGCAAAAACCTCTAGCCCAAAGGAACAGATAAGAGACTTGTATTCAGCATTACAAATTAAAAATTATTTTTGAGGCGATTTAAAAATTTTTTAAGAATGTTTATGCTAAATACTAAAATAAATATACACATGGGATAAATTTGCAGTAGCATTTCTGGAAATACGTTCGGCATCCCTGAACTTCACGGACGCCTGAACGTCTCAAACGTTTTACATATGATAGATTCGTGTCTTTTCGAAGATGATATAACGTAAAAGCAAAAACCAACGTGAATGCTATCGTACGAAAAATATTTTATACGAGACATTTTCTACAACGCTAAACCAAGTATTTGTCGTTAATAAACTGCCAACATACCGAGAAGGAAAGTGAAAACTGTGGAAATGTTATGGAATCTATTTAGGAAATGTCTGAAGAACATGCATGCAAAAAAACAAAAAAAAACAAAAAACAACGTAGAAGCAAGTCCCACATGTTGAATTACCTACTATAATAGATGAAGTGAATACCGAAGATTCTAATAAACACAGGTGGTTTCATGTTCCCAGAACTTTATTCTCTGATTAGCTTAAATAAGGTATCGATTTTACTTTACCGTCACCCATAATTTAAATAGCGAGAGCTGAAAGATCTTAAAATAATAAAAAGGACCTAACCTTCTTTGAAGTACAGATGGCAGTAGCGATGAAAGTTCAGCGGAACCATTGGACGTTGTGCAACTATTACTCCTGCCAGCATGATGCCTACGTCTGTGCAGGCTAAGTCTATGGTGTTTGCTCGCTTTCGTTTCTATACGAGAGAAAATAACGAAGGTTCAACTCAGTACCCTACAGTCAGCAACTAAATGCCATATGGTAGGGGGTCAAAGCGAAATAAGGTCAATCAAACAGGGTTCCCCCAGAAATTTCATTTTCAACTTCCCTGACTTTTCCAGGTTTGAAACAAAATTTCCCTGACCAATACCAACGTGAAAATGTCATTTTCCAAAATTGACACTTAAAAATATTTTTTTTAAATGACTAACGACAATTTTGAAATTTTAATGCATTTCATTGCATGAAAATTTTTTAAAATGAAAAAACTATGCATTTTAAAAATGTTAAAAATGTGTGCTCGGAAAAAATTTTGCAATTTTTAACTCGGAAAACCTGGAAAATTCTGGCCAATTTGTACTCGGAAAACGTGGAAAATTTTGCTAATTTGTTCTCGGAAAACGAGAAAATTTTTGCAAATTTTAACTCGGAAAACGTGGGAAATTTTGCAAATTTGTACTCGGAAAACGTAAAATTTTTTGCAAATTTCTACTCGGAAAACGTAAATTTTTTTGCAAATTTCTACTCGGAAAACGTAAAATTTTTTGCAAATTTCAACTCGGAAAACGTGGGAAATTTTGCAAATTAATACTCAGAAAACGTGAGAAATTGTGTAAA
>JAQGAO010000768.1:0-29680 GCA_034697705.1 Ommatoiulus sabulosus | reverse complement strand
TTAAGAATTCATCGGGAAAGGAAGCGACTAAGGTTAGCCACAGCAACGCGTGGTCGGGCACAGCTAGTATAAAATAATTTCAGAAGTTTGGCCATGGTAAATTTGTTTTTTCAGAATTCAGCAAGAAACAGGTCTTTAGATCGCGATGGAAAAATAGTTCTGAAAAGAAAAGCTTTCGAAATGCACTCTGCACTCCCATATATGAATAGAATAGCCCACTAAGATGAATAGACCATGAAAAATCGAATTTAGATAGAGGACGCCAAAAGTAGTCATGAAATATGTAAAGCTAAGCAAATAAACCCATATTATAACTGGCTGATATGTCAATTAACATACTTCCTAACAAATTATATAAGAAGTCCTTGTCAAAAATCAAACAATTCTCACCCGTTGTACGGATCCACCTTCATGTCTTTAGGAGTTCTTTCCAGTCCAGTAACAACTACTTCGTAGTTGCTGCCATTAAGATCACAACGACTGATGCGACTCCCCTCTACCATATAGAGTTTATTGTTCAACCAATCGACGGATAGACTTTTTGGACTTCCGTTTCCATTTGCCGGAGTGACATTTGTGGCGTGCTGGGAACGAAAGTCAGCACTACGACTGATGTGCACGCGGTGAATCGCCCCCGTTGAATCGGACAAGAACAGAAGCTTCTTCTGAACGTGAATTGCTACTCCTGTAAAAATACCGAAGATGCATTTTTATATGAATTGAAAGAAACTTCCTAAAAATATTTCATTTAAAAAATTAACATTTGCAGGCATTCGATCATCACATTGATTTTCTAAAAAAAAAAATACAGCTTATTTGGACAGTTTAATAGTGTCGAGTTCCGTATCCTATTTTTATACATGAGTAATGATTGAGCTCGAGCATGAATCACAATAGCATGGAAATAATTTTGATTTAAATTCTCAGTAGTTTTTCATTCTGTACATGTTATTTCCATTGTTTAATCTCAGATGTGCACCGAAGATTTCTCATAAGAAAATTTTGGAAATATTTCATGGCATATATGCAAATATTTCCTAAAATATTATGCTGAACAAACAGAACTGAAGTCTTGCGCAACTTTTTTTTACCTTCAATGTTAACCGTATCGTTGTTTGTTTGATAGAGCACCTGTGGACTGCTGACCATATCGCGTGGCTGCTTAAACACTTTTTGCCTCGCTCCAAGTATTAAGTATGCTGTGGAAGTGTCATTCACTAAAATATTAAAAGTATACATTTATTTTAGATGGCTGCTCTGTTTGAATCAGCACTCGGTGCAGAAAACGCACTTACGCTGTGGTTTTGCAGGCGTGGTGACGTTTCGCATCTCCTTAGGCCCTTCGCCTACATTGTTCCGGCATGACACCGCAACACTGTAGGTCGTGTTTGGTTTTAGGTTATTGAAAATGAAAAAATTCTCCGCCTTTGGTTCCGGGATGTCCTATAGATTTGGAAACGATAATTTCTTGCATCAAGAAGTCGGATCTTTTGTATGAATCAAGAAAACCAAATAAAATTTAATCAAATTAGTAGTAAATACCTTTATGACTGTGAATCCATTTGGCAATTGGGTAAGGTGAGCAACATAGGACAAAACAGGTCCGTTTGGAAAGGATGGAGGTTCCCACGTGACCGATACTCGTGTTGTGTCTATATGCGTGATGGATGTAATGATGGGTGGAGTTGATGGAACTGCACAAGTTTAAAAAAAAATGAGAATTTTGCAATTTTTCAAAAATTAACAATTAAGCTTTTTTGAGCGCAAATCAAATTATGGGAGTGTCAAATTGAAACGTGTGAGTCACACTTTCTTAAATTGAATTCTAATTCAATCCTAGAGGCCCATAAATTGCCTCAAAAAACGACATGCTGACAAAATTCAGTATCAGCCAACTAGTATATGATGAGAACCGAACATTATACATTCTGCAGTTATTAGGTGTAATGCGTATTCAAATACCATTAAACTCACCTCCATATGCAAGGGTGGTTATGACGACACTTTCACTCGAAATCAATGGATTATGTTGTGGCAAAATTATCCAGGCAACGCGAAACTAAAAATGAAATTTTAAATATAAATTGAAAAACCTTTTCATTTATTTGCATTGAATTTCTGCATTCAAAGAGTTTTTACCTTGTATTTCGTGTATGGCTGTAAGCCGTTGATCTGCTGAATGGTTTCGACGATGGGCACCTTGGGTCGATAATATTCCCAGCCACCGTTTAGAGATTCGTACTTCCACTGCAGTCGATAGGACACGTTCAATGGCACTTGAGAAAGACTAGCACCATCCCAGCAGACGCGCACGGAGGTGTTCGTTTGGGAATCAGCCACCAAGACTGGAGATGGAGGAATACCTAGTTCGTCTGTAAAATTCAAATCGTAAATCAAGCAAAAAACAAAAATAACGATATCAAGTATGAGATCATCTTTGTAAATAACTACGACCTTTAACATTTTGGATGTAGAGACTTCCCGCAAATCGGCATCCCATAACGCAACACAGGTGCTGCAAAACGAAAAGTTACTTTGATCAGGCATGATTTAGCAGATCAGGTGAAGAGTGAAGGTGAGAATGGGGCTAGAAGTCACGATTTCCCAATCTCTTCATCAGATAGGAAAACAATGAGAAACTGCTTAAATAAGGGGGCGAGGTAGCTCAGGGAAATATTTGCTAAAAAGGAACACGGTGCTGATGAAACCCTAAACTAAACTTTCTACATAAAAATAAATACAATGTATATTAAAGGTTAAATTACACATATTGTCAATTACTTTATATCCTGCCAGAATTGTATGCAAATTTAGATCATTATTATTATCTTATTTTAGAAATACATGTACAATAATTTTTAAGTTGGATCAATTTGCTCAAAGATGCAATAATGGAAATAAACGAGTTGATACTAATAAAAACAGTTTTTAATTCATTTTAGTAAAGGGCAGTGTACTATGTTTTTCTTTGGCTAGAATTACACAGCATTTTAAGTTCTCGCCGTTTCTTTTAGGACGAATAATAAATATCATCTCCAGAATTCATAACTGAGATTTTTTTAAGTTAATAAGAGGTATTAATCACCATTATGGAATTATCCGAAGAGAAGTTATTCCGTTTGCTCTGGAAAGAAAAAATTATTTAAGCCATTAGCAACTAATAATCCAGAAACAGATGTCGTTAATGATATTAGCCGGAACCAAAAAAGCGAAACAAAATATAGGTGGGTGGTAGAAAGGTGGAACTTGCCTAACAAATAATTTAAATTTTAAAAATGTGTTGTAAAGGGGCAAACAAACTGAGAATATCTACAAAAAAACGTTTGGACCCAACTAAGCTGGGATGTGCATCATGGAAAATAATTGTTTGTACTGCATGTGCCTAACCAAAATTGTGAATATTTTGCATTTTACTAGTAAAAAGAACACATGTAATGTCCTAGCGGTTCATTCTCCATGGAAGTTTTTCAAAGATTGTTTTAGACAAAAAATGAAATATTTATATTTTTCTTTTACGTAAAAAATAAAGGAAAATGACCAGGAATTGGGAATTTCTATTAAATTAATTAAAAACTTGTATTAAACCCTAGGTTTTAAATTAATTTAAATTGACGCTGAAAAATTTGAAAATGTGAAATCCCAGTTTCCAAGTTATTTCATTTTGTTGCTTCTAGAAATAAAAATAATTATCTAAAAAAAAATTTAATTTGTATCCCTGGAACTATCTGCGAAAATGTTTCCATGAAGAATAGAATACTAGGAAAAATATTTCAAACGTTCTGTGTAATAAAACATGGAATTTGACCACAGTTTGACATCAAGTCATTTACTGAATAAATAATAGGCTACTGAAGTTTGGATGTTTTGTTAAATACTATGGTCATTTATTTAACTGGGGAAAGTATACTCATGCAACTATAGTTTTATTACGCAGTGATTAGTAATTTAGTAGTATTGTTTTCATAAAACTACAGTTGGCTAGTACATCTAAACTGCAACATTGTGTAGTTTTAAAACCTGTCAGTTCCAACATTCTGAACTTGACATTCTCGCCATGCACCACACTTATTTTTAGTGGAGTAATATAACCAATTATTATGAGGGCAGGTGCAATTCCCTCGCTTCAAAAATTTTAGATGATAAAAATCAAATTTTTTTGCAGAAAAATATCAAAATTATCACTAACATCAGCTTATTTCCCAAAACACAATTTCCGCGCAGAATTATTTTTAAAAACATTTTTTTTTTCACGCTTTCGGTCTTTCAGAATACTTTCTCCCTCCTTGCTTTTATCTTTTCGTACATCGTTTCTTCGGAGCGAAACGTGTAATCATAATTAGTTTTCAAAGGACAAAGGTTTCGTTTCAAGTCACATCCGTCGGCCGCCATGATTATTAGTGCGGGCTTTTCAATCTGGACTATAAAGAGGTGATCCCGACTTACGCAAACGTCCCAGCAATTGTCATCTTTGATGGCTTCTTGCCAATGTTGACATCCTAGAGAGCACTGCAAAAATAAATAAACATCATATAAGTCGTAATAACAACAATAATCTTCGGAAGCAGGATGCCACTCTGGAAATAAATGGGAATTTCGATCGTGACAAAATGGCGGCTGTGAAAATCAACAACTGCATCAGGTATGCAGAAATTAATCATTCAAATTATCCATATTTAATTTATGTTACTGTATTTAAAATAGCGCCGACAATATCCTCATACCAAATAAGTAGAATAAGCAAACTTCAGGTAAACGTGTATTTAGAAAATACAGTATTGCGAAATTCGATTAATTTAAATAATGTAATGTCAATATTGCGAAAATCAATGAATAACAGAATTTAATGTTACGCTTTTTAATTAATATTATACATGTATGTTTAGTCTTTTTTTCCTGCCGATAATGAAGGGATAATCAATAACCAAGAATTGGAAATTGCATATTTTCAAAGCGTTATTTCTAAATTAGTTCTGAAAATCAATTCGTTTTTACTTCATTGAAAACCATTTCCCTACGTTTTCTAGAGGAAAAACAAATATCGAAAATATTTCATTTTTCCATTATATTGTATTATCTTCGAAAAATTCCCACTTGGACATCCTCTAACGCCATTGGCTCTCCCACAAGCCGCGTTTCCAGGTAAGTAAAATTCCTCCATTTCCGAGGAATTGAAATGGAGAAACTTACGAAACATTGGCCTCAGTTTTTAGTTTAAAGTGTACTTTTCTTAAGTACTTAATTAATTATCTTCTCTTATCTAGCAGATATTAACGACTGCGAAAACTATCTGCTACAGTAGCCTACGAAAAACGATCGGGAAACAGAACCGTGAACGACCTCAAAAGTTTAATTGGAATATGTTCAACTTTCTGTTGACGCGTAAACAAACCTGGAAAAATAAACAAACCGAAATCAAAACAAAACTATATAGGAAAACGAGGACTGCCAACGCCAAATATCGTGAGTGAAGTTTGGACTCCATGCAATTATTGGACGAATTAGTAAAATAATTAAGATTTAGATTCGTGTTCTATATTGATTTCAGCGTGCGTTACGATAAGATGTGCTCTATTACCCCATGCGGATTGGATTGGTTTTAGATTTTTAACTAAATCACACGATGACCCCATGAGGAATCTTCATGCATGTGCAACTGGTAATGTATACGCTCGTACATAGAATTTCATAATTAAATTTCAAAATCATTAATTTAATACGTATATAATATGAAAAACAAATTTCATAACTTACAGAAATTGGTTTTTTCTCAAAATTTTCTCGACGAATTCGAAAAACTTTAGAATTTTCAAGTTTTTATTTATTTTTTAACGAAAAAAGAAAGCACACGTGGTGAAAAAGTAAAATGCTTGTACAACATTTTGTAATTAATACAATAATTACCAGAAGAATTTCAAGTTCACGTCAAACGTTCGTAAACCAATTACGAAGTTCTGAAAACCATCTACAATTCTACATGTATAAGTTTGAAGAATTTTTAAACCAAATACAGTATATGCAAAAATTATTTCACTTGAAATTGTGGATTCTTTGAAATTCATTTCATATACACACAGTGCATGCATGTAATCATATTAAAAATGCACGACAGATATGATTAAATCGTGTCAGCACCAGCCAGAGGTCGCAAAGGTAAAACATTTGCTTTTCTAGCATGCTTTACAAAGAGATAGATGATTTTGGCACCGAAATGAATTAGTTAAATTAGAGGGATGAAGGTTCCTCTGGTTGAAAATGACCCGGATTTCCGTTTCCTACGCCATTTCGATTTTATGTCGACGTATCCGTTTTTAATCGGTTTCGACTATTTTTGTTGATAAAAGTAGTGCACCTCTACTAGTGCCACATTATCATGCTAGATCAACGCATAATAAAGTGAATATTATTATTACTCATCCATATTTTTTCAACGCAGAAGCACTAAATATTTCAGTCACTCTAACCGGAAATGGTATCCTTCTAAAACTTCCCATTCAAATGCGAGTTTTATTTTATGATACATGATGATAGGATGTCCTATGCTTTTTATTAGGTATGATTTAGGAAATATCCAATGTTTTGCGCATTGAAATACAATTTAGAGAAAGGGAATTAAGCGTGAAATCGAGACAACCACCTACAGATGGCGTTTAAAGCATTAGATTGTTTCATTGAGAAATTCCATATCACGTTTTTAAAATTTAAATAACAAATACGTTAATTCCTAGCTTATTTCTTGTTAATATATATGCACTAACTAATGCCGCGTCACTTCTTTAAATTCAACATTTTTTAACCCTAAAACACCCTGCAACACATCGCTTATTTTCAAGAAAAACATTATTATTGACAATTTTATGTCGGCAATAATTTTTATTAAATTTTGTTTGTTCAGGATTTTTTGAAAGTTTTTGAAACATAACATTGCGAGGTAACATTGAATAGAAAAGAGCAACAAATATGCATGAAACTTACAATTGAACATTCCAATGTGGCAATTATTTGTCAGAATATCGTCTATATTTATTAGAAAAAACTTAAATATACGACAGAAATGTATTAAAAATTAGAATGAGTGCCTAGGAAGATAAATTGATATTTCCAAAATATAATTTAAATTATTTTGAACAGAAATAGTTTGATCTTTTTTTAGAATTGCAATACCTTTAGCCATCAAGCTATTAAAAAATTTTAAATTATTTTCTAATCTACAAATTTTATTTTATAGTATACACTTCATACGAAATGTGTGTAATTCTCACATCATGGGGAAACTAACAGCAATGCTGATTAAAGTGAAATGAAGTCACTCCCCCGACTGTCACGTTCATAAGGTGTCCTAGACCCGGAATCAAAATGGCGACGCAGATTATGGCTGAAGGAATTTTTCGAGGCCAAATATGGCATTAATTGAAGTACGTTCGCGCTGCACAGCTCAGTTTTTTTTTTAAATAAAATTTAATTGTGATCTAATTTGTCATTTCCTTATTATGTCTGAAACAGCTTCGCTCGCAAACTGCGTCATTTTTTTTTCGGCCTCAGCCAACTACTGCCTTAATTCGCGAGCTTCCCAACTAGGCCTCGTCATGGATGCCATTAATTTCAATAAAAATAAAAAAATGATGCTCTGGCAAAGAAGGCGTTATATCTGACCGAATTAAACACGTAAGTTATTATTGAAACCACCTGAAATCTGCGATAGCTGAATTTCAAAATATTTGTCTCGAACCCACGATTGAAAAATGTTTTTTTGCAACTCTTCAAGCGTTAAATAGTGTCGTAATTCTACTTAAATGATGTGTGAAACGACACAGGAAGTGTTCAACTTGCATTGCCATTCCGACTCAAGTAGTTTTCGAATTTCAAGGCTAGGGTTGCCGTAATCACGAGTAATTTAGTGACACGTGGCGACCGTAGCGACCTCTAGTGAAACACCGGAAAGAGTAACGTACGCCACCAGAGGCGCTCCTAACGCTACTCGCTGCACATTCTCGTTACGAAGCGGCCATCGGCGTTTGAAAAGGAAAAAAGGAAACGATTTGCAAAAAACAAAGATTTAATAAACTGCTAAGGATATCCTGATTAGAGGGGATTCAAATTATGTCGAGGTGATTACGGGGCGCAATGGAGGGTTTTTGGGGGCTTCTGATGACGAATGCGGTAGTAGTTGGGCACTAATAGGGGCATCCCAATCTTAAACGTTGGGATTAAGAGGGTTAATGGACAAATTAAAAAAGTGAAGATTTAAAAATACCGTTATATTTTCATTTTTATTTAATCCGATTAGGGATAGGAGTATTCGAAAAAGGGAAGATAAATTGCAATTGGAGTGCCATCTGTAGAGTAAATTAGGAAACTGCCACTATAACCACTTATTAGCATATTTTAAAACCATTTATCAGTTAATTTACCTATCTCCAAATCATTTATCAGTTAATTTACATATCTCCAAATCATTTATCAGTTAATTTACATATCTCCAAATCATTTTTTTCGAATTCAAACTTTTGAGAAAAAAAAGTTCTTGATCAGTTGATTCACATCCGTTGATCGCATTTTTAAGCTCAAATTGCGTGTTTTTCTGAGGAAATTTCGAAAACTACTCAAGCTAGGTGGATGCGGTCAGCAACACGTTTTTTTATCAATGAAGAAACTTTTTTTTATATAAATTTTCATTTTTATTCATGTTACATATTTCTTATTTATATTGAAAGGCTAGCGATCGATTTCTCGCTTTCAAGTGTCGCCATCTATTCCAGGACAATCTTCGACAATTTACCTGAGTTATCCGGCAGGTGTCGTTGCATTGAAAATCGGAAACTTCGCCCGTCTGAGTCAGCTGAAACATTAAAAGTGATAATAATTAGTTAAATATTAGCGATTAATAATAAGATAATCGATAACTCATTTGAACTTAACATTTGCAAAGTTAAATTTTCGAAAATTAACTTCAATATACAGCGTGAGTAAAAAGTCTGTTAAAAAGAGGATTATGTGACGACTGGATGTATGATAAATGCAGCGATTTTCGAAATTTTTAACATTACAGTCATGGAGATTTAGATCCCCATAAAAAGCCCCCGTTAAAACGCGGCCATCAGTCAACGAAATTAACATTGCCCGAAATAACGTTTCTAGGAAATGGATACATCACATTGGATGCGTAACTAACACGTAGGCCTAATCTAAATAGGCGTGTATTAACAAGGCTAAAAAACAAAAAAATAAATAAAAAAGACTGTCATTTTTTTGTTTGTCAATGTTACTAAAAATAGCACGTTGAAACGTCCAACAGGTCTGAAAAGACACGTTGGAATGGCGATGGAAAAACAAGAGTGACAAGTAAATATAATTAACTTAAGGCGGGTAAACTTGGGCGTTTAACACGCATTTTCTTGCAGAAAAAATTGGGCTTAAAATAAAGGCAAAGGGGTCGATCCTCCTAAAATGATCCATGCCCTAGATACAGTAGTAACGTACAGTATCTGCAATGTTAAACTTGGACTGAAGACAACATTTTCCCAACTGAAACTTATCTCTTCTACGTTACTCGAAATGATCACAATTGCGTGTTAATTTATAAGAAAGTTAATAAAAAAAATAGATTAGTTCTTCTGGTTTATGAAAACTTGAACGAAATTGGACAATGCGAGCATGGGTGTGTAGTGGTAGATTCTTTGGGGACATTTTTAGGAATACAATTATACATTTTCGATAAGTTGTTTGCTATTCGTTAATAAAATTATTTAAGTTTAAATAGATAAAGTTTTTGGTAAAATTTAAAATTTTTCCTATTTGCCTTAGAACAACGCAGACATGAAAAGAACTCAAAAATTCTTGCCACTTGCCCCCGAGTCCGTAAATTTAAAATCTGCTCGTACAAGAGCTTCAGGGCGATCCGTCCGTTGTCCAATCTTTCGTTTAATTTATTAACTGCCCCGTTAATCATCGATCAAGTGATTCGAAGCCAGTGAATTTCGACCGAAACGAAGATCAGACACTTGGGAAAACTGACCCAGACGGGTTCGAGATACGGGTTAAAGACGGGGACAGATGGCGTTCGCTCTTTTCCCCTCGGTGTTCCCAATGAGGCGATAAGCAGCGCCACCTGCGCGCTCTCTCTCCCTACAACACCACGTCCAGGTGAGCGCTCGCTCACAAGGTGGCTAAGGTGGATGGTAGACGAGCCATGTGTGATTGCCTACCTTCGAGCAACTTAGATGGGGTCCTGATTAAGCTCATAGTTTTTCTCATGTTGAGTTTATGAACGTTTTTCTTGATTTTGCTAAGCGTTTTGATGAATTTTAGTGCTTTTTGTTGCGTTGGTCAGTTTGCTTAGCATCTGTATTGAATGTTTAGCATCTACGATGAGTTTGCTTGGAATCTGCGATGATTTTGCCGAGAAACCGCTATGAGTTTGCCTAGAATTTGCGATGAGTTTGCTTAGAATCTGCGATGAGTTTGCTTAGAATCTGCGATGAGTTTGCTTAGAATCTGCGATGAGTTTGCTTAGAATTTGCTTAGAATCTGCGATGAGTTTGCTTAGAATTTGCTTAGAATCTGCGATGAGTTTGCATAGAACCTGCGATGAGTTTGCTTATAGAATTTGCGATGAGTTTGCATAGAATCGGTGATATTTGGCCTAGAATCTGCGGCGAATTTGCATAAAATCTGCGGCGAGTTTGCATAGAATCTGCGATGAGTTTGCTTAAAATCTACGGTGAGTTTGCATAGACTCGGTGATAAATTGGCCTATATAATCTGCGATTAATAATTCGCTCTGCCTCGGCAACGATCTAACGGTGCTAATTGGTAAGGGTGATGAGTTTGCTTAGTGTTTATTGATGAGTTTGTTCAGCGTTTGGTTTGCGACGTTAGGATCATTGTCTGCTCGAAGCATTCTTTTTGTAGGAGCGCCACACATGAAGACGACGCCGGGCCTGATGCTCGTTGTCAATTTTTGAAGTTTTCCAGATTTCGAAGAGGATAAATCCGGATTTTTTTTGGCACGTTGAAAACACATTTGAAATTTGACCGTCGTTTTTAATTTGGCTTTTTAACGTCGAAGCGGACATTAAACCGCGTTTCGTTCACGGCTCGCCTGGAAAAAACGGTCTGCGGGGTCAACAAAGTGTTTATTATGAAAGCCGGGGAGGGGAATTCACCGAGTCTGTTTAGGAACGCTCGAGAGGTCATCGATTTCAAACGTGGACACAAAGGGGGATAAAATTCCTTCTTCAATCCAATTCTAGGATGTATCGGCAGAATAAGCAAACAGTTTCTTCGCATTTTTTTTAAAAAAAGTTTCACTTAGGAAAATTCCGTTGTTGACCCTGTTCCCATCCTAGTCGAATTTAAAAAATATATATATGGCTGACAAATTGATGGATGATTTTCGTTGGGTTTATTGTTGGGTGCGCAGTTAGCCCATCCCGATTTTGGACGAATGACAAAAAGGCCCACTTTCGAGTTCGCGCCAAGGGTAAATAATGCGTTTTCGTAAATAAACATGCGACGACGGTGTCCGATATCTCGAAAAAAAAATTATGATGAAATTTGGCACAAGAGGCGCGACGAACGTCAGACAAGACATCAAAAACTGCCAAAAAATTGGGTAAATTACCCTTAAACGCGACCTCGGACACGTCATGCGAGATGTGAAAGTAATGTATACGTGTTTCTCATTCCCACATTACGACCAACGATACTATAGCTGTTGGTGTGCATAAAGATGGCCGAATATGATGCGCAACATCGGACAAACAAACAACAAAAATGGGAAATTTCGCAGACGCATATATAGCGTTGCATGTTACATTATAGGGTTTTTCAGGAATTTTTTCGGCGAAAACCACTTGTTGAGCTATTTTTGCAAGAAGGATGAGGAGGAGGAGGTGGTGGTGACCTATGCCTCCCCTGGTCCTCCTAAATCTAAACCCGACACAAGCCAGACTCAACCACCCCGTGCACGGGTGAGTGATCCGTTTTCGCGAATGTCACTTCAAATTGCCGTTGTTGTAATTTTCTCGTGAATTTTTTTCGGCAGTTTGGGGGTGTTCGCTACAGGAGGATGAGGAGTGGAGGAGGACACGTTTCGTTTTTCGCCGAAAATTGCACCAACTCTGCGACAACAACCGCATTAGTCCATTGCCCAATAAATGAGCTGCATGTATAGTGAAGACGAGACATCATGACCACGCAATCTAACCGTATTTTCATAGAACGGACGCAACACCCTCTATAGATATAACTATACTTGAATAGTCGGGAAATTGAGCGTGATTGGAGTCGGGATGATTCGGTGAAAATTTGCGATTGCCCGAGTGAGGAAGTGACTCGCTTACGACGCCGCTCTATCTCAAGTAATTTGTGAGATAATGCAATTTCAAATGCACGCGTAATGCACAATAATGATGTAACACGATTTTTTTTGGTCCCATCTAAATGGCCTATTCACATCCACCAAATCCGTACCGTATAACGTCATGTGCGTTGCGGAACTTTATAGGCGTAACGTCACGCCGCACGTAAAAATACGCGTACCTTTTCGCGTTTAACGTTTGTTTTTACTATTTACTTCTCCCAAAATAACGATTAAAATTGATCAGACCAGAAAAGTTGGATTAACTTCAACTGGTAATATACGGATGCAGTTGCAAATGTCGTATAAACGTCCCATAGCCCCGCCTGCTGTCATATGCGCATGCGTGACCACGCACGTGACGTAATTACGGTACGGATTTGGTCGATGTGAATAGGGCATAAAACGTAATAAAACAGGAAATGTTGAGGTATTGGAATCTAAAAAAGATTTACGAATCATACTTTGGCAGTCGTAAAGTCACGTGTACAAGTACGATTCGTAGATTAAAAAGCTTATGAGTATTCCAGATAGACCAGCGATTTCAAAACAAGAATTTAAATAATTTAGAATTCTGCATGTGGAATTTTTACAAAGTACATGTACATCGGAAAGTATGAATTAGAGGAGTTTCTTCGTAAAGTATAACAAATTACAAGATGAAATTGAAATTATGGCATTGAGCTGAAAAAATGATGGAAGCGCGTCAATAATGCAGGGAAAATAGGAATGAGAAACTTCTTTTGGAGGGGAAAAATTGAAAAAACAACCCATGAAATTGAATACAAATAGGGAACGAAACGTTGGATTTTTTTAGAAAAAAAAACTAGGAAAATTATGAACAGATACATGTATGCCTAATAGCGTGCGTTTCACGAGTCTGCCAGGGATCACCTCGGGGTCATCCAGGGTCGCGTTTACGGCTGGATGACACGGTACTGTACACTCGCAGTTTAAGACATCATAGCACAATGCGAAATGAGCAGTAATTAAAAAGCACAAAAAATCAAAATGGGATGAAAAAAGTGTTAAAAACAAACCAGACGCCATGCGCTCAGTCATAAAACCGTATAGAGCGTTCCTCGAAAGATAAGGCGAAAAAAGGGGCCCCAAAATGGCGACCGACTCGCCGACCCCCATCGCCCACATCGCCCACATGCGGCAATAAAAGGAACGAAAACATAATAAAACCAAGTTTGGAAAAACTTTTTTTCGGCAACCTGAAGCAGTTTTTCACGCTTCGACATCTCGAGCAAGCGTGGCGAATGTCTTCTCATCTGCGCAGAAACAACAAGTGGTTTAAGCCTAATTTCGAGTGCAACCACCTCCCAAAAATATCGAAAAAAAGGCCCCCTTCGCCCCTCCATCGATCATAAATCTCATTTGGCAGAAGCGCCGCGACCGTAATTGATAGTAATTGATGTCATTTGGATGAGCGATCCGTGTTCGAGGGGCCCCCGCATGAACTTAATATCTCTCTTCTTTCTCTACACTCCTTATTCCACAGATGAAAAATGTATGGAGAAAAAAAGGACGAAATTTGGGAGTAAAAGTGCTTGAAAATCTAGTATTTTCTGGGGCATCCGCATGGAGCGCCTTAGTAGAAGCGATGGTCAGCGCCACGCTTGGCGGCGAAAGAAAGCGCATGCAATCTTTTCGAATATACATGTATAAGCCTCCGTTGGAAAGGAGTAAACCAATCAAATCAATATTTTATATTATTGAACGCCATTCGAATGTTCTAAGCCAGTTTTCTAGAATGTATTTTAAAATTTTTGAACGTGCATCCTCCCAATAATTTTAAAATCTAGAAGCGTTAAATTTGACTTTTTTAAATTCCTGGCGGAATACTTGAACGTTTTGTTTTCTTGTCAATTGCTATCAGTTCAAGACCATGGGCATTCTCCGCAAGAACCAATGAGCTTCATGTGCCACTCTGTGCGCATCCGTCTTGTGTTTGTGCGGTATATTTACGCGTGGAAGTTTGGATTATTTCATCCGACGTTCGGAAGTAGACACATTTTGAAACTGAAAACCCCAAAAATAAACTAGGCCAAATTGCTTTCTTTTTCGTTAATGACAAAACATCTTGTTTGCATAGAATAATTAAAAGTTATGTTATCTTTTAATAAATTGACCAGCATGATTTTCGAAGCCCGCATAATACGCTGACCACGGGTATTCTACTGTGCACTGTCTGCGTATTCACTTGACCGACAACTAAAATGACCATCACAAATGACCCCCATCGAGAAGAGCAGATTCAATCCTCGAAACCCCCACCCCCTCCCATTGGTCATCATGCACGTGCTGTCCGTTAATGGTATTCCCATACGTGGCTCATATTATAATATTGATGAAAATGCAAGTATGTGGTCTGTTCCCCCACAAACCTAAACATTTCTCGTTATTTTAGATTCTATAAACACCAATTCTTCCATGGAACTTTCAAAAATTAAAGGAAAAATCAATTTCGTTTCTGAGTGCTATATAGATGGCGCAATAAGCGTGTTCAATTTCGCGTGCAGGGAGTGCTTCCCGGATGCTCGCATTTCAACAAAATAAAATCTCATTGAGAAAGTTTTTGTTAAAAAAATTATGGTCATGAAGGCATTTTCCCCAAAAAATGAGTCAAGTTACCATTTTTCAATGTCATTTCCGCATAAAGAACATCGTCGTTCGGCGCAAAAAATGGTATTAGCTAAACAATTGCTAAATTTCGGTGAAAATAAATATTTACAATTTTGTAGCGAATGGCATTCTGGTAATGAGACCAGTTTCTGGAAAAAACACTTTTCGCAGATTTTTCCTGCGAATTTTCGTTTATTTACAAAACGGGCGAATTTGGATGTGATTATAAAACTATGTCCTGAATCCTGAAAGTGATCGCAAACAAACTTTTTCACCGGAAATTCCCTATGAAGAAATTCAAAAGGCGTAATTAGTGAATAATTGTTAATTTCTGCAGCATTTTCTCAGGGTCCCGGTTGAATCACATAAGCCTGGGGCTAACCAAGCCTAAAATTCACATCATACAGTATATCATCAATCAATTTTCTTACTGCACTTCCCCAAATATCATTCCACATTCCACACGTTTTCTTTCAAAAACTTAATACGTATTTTCAGTAACCTGCAAAAAAATTTTACATTGCAACTTTTCAACATTTTTTATTTTTATCCGTCGTTTTAATATATCGTTTTATAAACTCTTTGCTTAAAGATAATAGCTCTTTTTCATACTGTTAAAGAATTTCTCAAAACTTTCTCACAGTTTCTCGAATTACTTTCACGGTTTTTCAAGCTTTTCCAAAAAATATTAATCTCAATTTTTTTGTTTTAATTAGTCAGTCATCAAAATGTTCAGCGTATCCATTTTTTTCTCCCAATTAAAATATTCCAAAACTCTTCAAAATGCTCCAAAACTTGTAAAAACTGTACATTTTATTCCTTATCCTAAAACCGAATTTCGCATTTCTCAATATTTATAAACTAGTTTAACTACATGTAATCAATATGTTTAAATTATGAATCTAAACAACTTTTCGCCAAATTTGCATAAGTTTCTAAACACGTTCTCGCAAATGGCATCTTATTTTTATAAATACAGTACAAGTATGTTTAAAACAGTCACAAAAAAATGTGCTGTAGCTCTTCTGCAAATTTGGCAAAAGTGGCAGACAAATTGTATTACATCGGTGCATGAAACGATGTAACGATATCAAAATGATTTCCAGAGGTCGCAACCCGTTTCAATAAATAATAATGGCGCGATAAAGGTCATGTCAAGACCACCGCTAATAACTAGTCCGATCGATAATTCGCATTAAAAACAGCGTGATTTACGACGGGCGAGGCGCGAACCTTCGACCTTCATCAGGGTTAAGGTCATTTCTAACGGTATCGACCTCAGCTGACGAAAATTACAGAGGTGAGCATTGGGCTGCGCACGGCACTCGCCAGATGGCGCCTATAGTTAAAGTTACTAGAGAAGTTACATGCGCGTATAATGTGACGTCACGTTTGATAAAGACAAGATGGCGCTTCAAATGCGTGACAGTAATGACGTCTTGTTGACCAATTTAAAATATCTACCCGGATAATATTCGAATATAGAGGGCCTTTCCCATGTAGCAAGGATCAGTAAAAATGATATTGCAATTAAGGTGATGACGGAAAGACTGCATCAAACGAGAAGAAAAGGAAGACCAAGGGCAAGATGGCTGGATGTAGTAATTACAAACTCCAGAAATCGCCTTGGTGTTGTTAATTGGATTGTCGCCACACAAGATAGCGTCACCTGACAGAATTATTGAGGAGGCCCGGACCAGTAATGGGTTATTGCGCCAAGAAAGAAGAAGAGGGACTTTCCAATCTTTTACGAAAATAACAAGGGGTCGCACTATAATTGTTTTGGGGTAAAAAATTAATCACTTGATAGTTAAAATTATGCACTAGATATCACGTAATATCACATCATGAAATGGCGATGTGGGTGATAGGATAATTGATTCTTGATCTCAAGTGCAAGGATGGGAAATCAGATCGTAAGCACGTACAATGATGTCACGCTACTTTGAATTTTGCCATAGTGATCGATTTTCAGCGCCATCTGTTGGAAAAACGGATCCCGATCGACCGATGACCCTATATATATAGTCTAGGAGCGCGTGCCGAATGCGTGGCAAGTGAAAAAACATTATTCCATTAGTTAAAAGATACCATGCAAGCAAAACTCGAAATCAACACGTTGCACGGTCAATAATTAGTAAACAAGTAATTTGCAAAATAAGTAATGCCTATACAAATATCAGTATCGGAGGTCAGATTATCCTTATTCCGAACGCAACAAATTAGCGACAATCTCAATGGCGCCATCTTGAATTTCGTGTATCGGTAACATACGATATCCGATCGTATAACGATCGTATTTTTTAGTTCATATAGCTTTTAACTAAAAGTATAGGGAAGTTGGAGTTTCCGAGTGAAAAAAAATCTCGAAAACTACTTGAGGCAGGGCGATAAGTAAGCTGGGTGTTTCTCGGGTGGTTTACTTTTTCCGCGTTATCCATTTGGGGTAAATTGAAATGCAAGTATACCATCTCGTGATATTTTCACCGATACACTCGAAAACAATCCGAGATATAAGATAATTAAGCGAGTGCTTTCTTAAGTTATGTAACTTTTTAAGACTAGCCGAGAAATAAGATGCGATTTGACATTAGTCGAAACATGCCTACGAGTTATACATGTTTAAAAGTAATAAAACGTTTCATAGCTTTAC
This sequence comes from Ommatoiulus sabulosus, assembly GCA_034697705.1. Classification (NCBI taxonomy): domain Eukaryota; kingdom Metazoa; phylum Arthropoda; class Diplopoda; order Julida; family Julidae; genus Ommatoiulus; species Ommatoiulus sabulosus. The sequence continues at coordinate 12,038 of JAQGAO010000768.1, read as the reverse complement.
TGATAACTAACCCCGAAAACTGACTATGGTCTTACATAATAAATTACATTAATATCAGTGTAGTATTCAAAGAATGGTTTCTTGCATTTTCTCATCCTCGATCAACTGAAAATGATCAATGCAAATTTTTAATCAAAGAACTCTCTCTGAATTTATAGGCAACATCAGCGGGTCCCAACGTTTTCACACGAGTGGAATAACGGTCGTATTCGAGACGTTGACCAATTTCCGGTTTTCAGCGGTGCATTCACAGCACAAAGGGGGCGCTTGAATCGCAACGGTCGATCTTTTCGGGCATAAAATCGTTCGGGGCAAAATAAAATCACGAATCGAAGGATGTTTCTGAACAATAAAACAATACCAGATATATTATTGGGAACGGATTCGCGTTCACGCTTGGACGCAAAAACGGACGGATGTCGCGAGCAGCGATTCCCACGCACCCATGCGGAACAACCAGGAGGTGCATTCCGCTATAGATGGCGCACTCACCACCTGTCTCGTCCGTCCACTTCCGGCGCTACGTCTCTATACCTGCGGAAAAGGACGAGGGGTGAAAACAAACTGCCCTTGATGGTCGAGGGGGTCAATATTTTTGTTCAACAGGTACATTTTTTTTGGCGAACTTACACCTACCTGTTTTGGCGAAATTATGATGTCAAGTTCTGTCCCAAAAATTTCATAGCTAATGGGTAAAAATTTGACTCTGCAAAACTTCTATTACTTATTTTTACAACAATTGAAATCTGATCCCATAGGGTGGGAGCTGGTTTGCCAGCGACTGGAAACAAGTTCACTCTGCTCCCATCCATACACTATAGTATAGTATATCCTATAGCTTTGCAAAAACTGACCAAAACGTTGCAAGTGTTCCTCACCCAACTGCGCAAATTGCTTTAAAATTTTCTTCCAAAGTTGTTTCCAGAGTATTATTATCGATAAAAAGTCATTCAATGGAGAAGTTTGGCGTATTACTGGAAGATCGTTGTTCGTTTTCACATACCGGTTTTTTTGCGTCTTAATTCATTTACTTGGAGTTGTTTCACATTTTATGGAACGGAAAATTAATTCGTTTTCGAGCAAAAACTCAGTCCAAATTCACTAAAAACAGCAAATATTATTAAATTAATTGAAACAAACAGCGGTTTTAAACTGCACTATTTATCTTTATGCACCCGTGTTCAATTTCAATTCCCCCAATTTTTTTTAAATACGAGCGGACCAACTTTAAAAGGCATAATTTTAATGACGCTAAACTTCGCCTCTAATAAAACGACACTTATCGATCATTTGGTCAAAACAGAAACCGAGACGTCAAAGGTCGGATGGGGTTAATGGCAGTTTAGATTAATAAAAACATGAACCGCTTTTATCGATATCACACGTGCACCGGCAGCCATATATTTTCGACGTTATGAACTCTTACGAAAACATTTCTATTTCTGCAAGCTATAATTATTCATTTTCGTCACAAAAAAAAATTCTTTACTGCAAAGCATATGCGGGTGGGGAGGGGGAACCAAATGTGTCCAAAATGGGATGATTCAAATGTTAGGCTCTATAGACGCCAAACGAGCAAAATATTTTTAGCATCCCAACCATTTTCAGGTGGAAATCCTAACGTTGTAGTCCGTGCTGCCTTCAGACACCCCGACTGAAGGTACCGGTAACAAAGGGGCCAAACCACAACTAACAACAAGCCAGAAAGTATGCCAGAAGGGGCTGCGACCCCTTAATGCATTAACTCTCTCTCTCTCTAGTCCGTGCTGCGTAGTTGACGGTCATTTTATAATTCGGCCCGCTGACCTCCGACCCCTGCTGGCAATCTTTGCTAATAGAATATCAATTAAAAGATGTGTAATACTAATATATTGATACCCCAAATTATTTATTTTGAAAATATTATCTTTAATTAATGCTGTTTTGAGAATCTAGCACTGGCGACGACATTCGTGTCAAAACATCAAAGCAGTTTTGGATATCAATAGTTCAATGGTTAATTAAGCCTCGATCGAAAGTCATCAGTTAATCAGATAAAGACATTCGATCAAATCGTACGTTCCTCGATTCATCGTTGAATTCAATAGCTGACCACAACTTCATGACATCCTCGTTTATTTTCAGTAGTGTAAAGTGTAATACATATAGGTAAATTTCATTTATACCTTAACACTATCCAACACTATTTGGAAATCATCATTTGTATCATTTCAATCCTGCAAACACTTCCAAAATACACATTAATTGTGTATTTCTTGGAAAAATTCCTATTTGTCTACACTTTATGCGGGACATTCAAAAAAAATAATTTTCAAAAACCAGTCAATTACGGGAAAACGTTCACCGGCATCACTTTTATTTTTAAAGCCGATCAACTGACATTCCGGCCCATTTATTTGACTAAAATCACCCCTATCCTTCAATCCTATGTCTGGTCACCCCACTCACTAAACTAACAAAATGCCCCTTAATTTTCATCATTTTTTGTCACCACACTGGGATCAAATTACCGGCCTGCTCCTTAGGATAACATCCTTATTTTCGGGGGGAAATATGCCCAAAACGTGCTAATTTTTTCACCCTCACCCTGGTGGGTGTAGCCTCGCCCCCCTCACGCTCACACGTCTCTCCCCCTTAGCTAATAATTAACGAAAGGCATGTAAAAAGCAATAGGGACCGGAAGGAAGAGGGCGCGCTAGGGTTCCCTGCACCTTTTAGCGCACCTACAACTCGGGGGTGGGTCAAGTGGTTCCCCTGCCTTTAAGGGTAGCCACGCGTGAAGCCCGTAACTATTAAAAGGATGGGGAGGAGGGGGGGGGGGGAGAAATAACGCCACCGATGCATTCAGTGCGTGGGAATTTCTATGCAAAAAAAAAAAACACGAAACCCACAACTGCACCTGCAAAACAGTGAATCGCGTTGCATGGCCTTTAATTGTCACTAATGACGTCACCGATTGACTCCTTATTTTTGAACGTTATTTTTCCATACAACTGAGGTGCGACGGATGCTTACGTTCATGGATCAAATGATGGGATTTTTCTCTTCCATCCTGACAGTGTCCGACTACTATACCTGTATTTCAAACCGTGCATGTACAGTTGCCGGCTAGTTGTTTTTTGTTAAGTTCCGACAGCGTTAGACTATAAGCTTTGTTAAGTCCAGGAAGATTCTGCCTAATTCTGGAAATTCCGGATAGTTTCTGACTAGTTTTCAAAAGTGGTATAGCTGACAGCTTCTCTCCAGTTCTTCAACTTGAAGACACTTTCTGGATATCTTTGAGAAGTGCGGAGAGTTTGCGACTATAGCTTTCAAAAGTGTGGTCAAAATACCAGTTTCTGATTTGTTTATAAATGTTATGTGTTAATGTGCAAGTGCGTAAGTGCGGTGCAAAACCTGAATTGCTCTGCCCCGAAAGTTCAACAATAAAAGTACCGAATTTTGATTTCAGTCAAACTTTAAAAAGTGGCGACATCTGACTTTTGAAAAGTGAAGCAAGATTCAGAAAACAAAGTTGTATATAATGTATACACGCAGTTTGGAAAGTGCACCCAGAGATTGGCAATCAAGGTTTGCAAAATGCAGTCAGTTATTGGCCAACTGGAAAGTTGAGGCATGCAGTTAATTATTGCAAAGTTTTGGAAAGCTTAGACGGTTTCTTGCTATATCAATTATTCTGTAATGGACAGTGTTGGCAGTTTCTGATTAATCTTTGACGCATTTTCTAATAATTCCAGATAGCCTCTGTTCAACTTTGAAAAGTCCGAAAAATCTGCAGTCCAAACTGATCTTCAAGTAGGTGTTATAAATGCATGTGCTATTGCAACATTTATCCATTCGAAAGTTGATATGCACTACACTATATAAAATGCCCTTTGAAACACAGTAATTATAGAGGCAAGTAACGCTAATAATATACAGTATGTAAATACTGTACATTGTATTTCATAATGAAACTTGCCTCAATCTCACTGAAGTTTTAAAAATCATATTTTTTAATAAATGGGTTATCATCATAATTGATCTTAAGTGCATGCATCGATTTAAGATATATAACAAATTATGCAATTAATGTACATATAGTGGTGACCAACCTTTATTTATACGTGTATAACTCGCCCTTATAAGCAGGTTTTTCACACTCTACACCAGCAACGTTTTCCGAAACTTCTTGTATATTTACGATTGGTAATGATAGAAAAAAAACGGTATAACACGACTCGATCAGACGGGACGGACCTAATTAGCATTACCTGTCTAATTATCTCGTTGGCACAGCTAAAGGAAAGGGTGCAGCTTCCCGAAATCAAACCTCGTAATTTTCCAGCAAATTGCCCGCACGTTTGACCTCTGAAAATCTATTAGCGAACGTTATCGACGGTATTGTTCTAGTCAACGAGAAAACATTTTGCAAAAACCACAACGATCGCAGAATTCATTTTACGAAAAACCGCAATAACACGAATTCTGTTTTCCCTTCCACGCATGCATCTTCTGGTGTCTCTTTACTCATTAATTACGCGCCGTTTAATTTCATTTCGCCAAATAACTTCCTGGATGCACGAAGACGAGCCTGTAAACAGTACACTCGCCGATAAAAGCCAGCAATAATAATAATATTAAAAACGAATTTAAAACACTCCCCGAAACAAAAGCCTTGTTATTAAAGTCGATAGCCCATCCAACCCCAATTTTTCAACGCGTAAAAACGCGGCCAAATTCATTAAGATTTTCGCTCACGCCACACTCACCATGACAGAAATCTTCGATGAATAAACGCTCGCATTTTTTTTGTTACATCCATGCTCTGTTTTTTGTGACGTTCGAACGTAACATTTGTGAAACAAAGCAAAAGTCGAACAACCGAAAAATTTCCAAAATGGCGGCTTCGAACTACAGTATTGATATTCGAACGATTCGAATGCGACCGCCTTATTGAGGCGCCACCTGACGGCAAATATTAAAGTAGTTCAGTTCAGGTCTCAAAATTAAATCGCAACATAATACAATTCATCAAAATCAGCTGATCAAAATTTAAATAATAATGGAATCACTCCAAAGAAAATTTGCTTTGCGCATGCTCACTAAGGGGCGCTCTGTTAGTAAATTAGCTAAAACCGATAGAAATTATGAATATCTACATCATCGTTATCCTGCTCCCTTATCGCATTAAATTCTTAAATTTCTTAAATTGCTATGATATTAATTTAATAATTGCAGTCTTGGAGTTGCCGTTGCGGCCAAGCCGCAGCATCGCTTTTTTTTAATATATTCCAACTATATTATTGGATTTAATCGGGTCATGGCATTTATAGGGTTTTTGGCCTAACATCAAGCTTGATAATTTAAACATCCAGCAGCGCCACGCAACGGATTTAACAAAAAATTGAAATGAGGAAAACTGCATGTAAATTACTGAGATTAAAAGATGAGAACAAATGAAAACTTAGCTGGGCTCCTAATAATTTGATTCAGAATGTTCTAATCTTATAGCATCTTTCGGAATGTGTCCAACATTTTCAATTATCGTCATCGTGCATTTTAATCTGAATTGTAATTCTATTACGTTTGAGTTCTTAGATTTTTCACACATTAATTAAATGAATTCGATTTTTTTTTAAATAATTTAGATTTGGAATTTCGGACAGAAAGTAGTGAATCCAAATAAATTATGGAATCTTAAGAAACGTTTAGAAAAAAACAAAAAAAACCACCACTGCAATGTTATAAAATGCATGGAATAATATGGATAAATTCATGAAAAAAAAAATGTAAACAAATTTGATGAAAAATTTCAATTGATCTGATAGGGTAGAAAATATAGGAAAACTTGCATAAACTGTAAAATACTGTATACTCACAATAAAATTAAACTACACCGTCTATATGGAGAAACATTGAAACGTTGGGTGGATAAAATGCAGGTGGCGCCACAAATTTCAGTCATGTACGTGCACTTAAATATGACATTTTAATTGTCACAAATTATCGTTATCAATCGGAGCAAATTGACGCAATTAACCGAGCAACGTAGAAACTGACGAGGATAATTGAGGGGAAATAGTCTCAGGTTCAACGGAAAATCCATCGAGCAATCAGGAATTTATATTTGGGCGTTTTGGAATGCGCTAAATTAAGGGAAAATAATTCATCATAAAGATAATAATAATAAACAATTTTTTACAAAGTTCGCGGGCTGCGTTTCGGTTCGCATTGCATATTGTTGGGAGCGTAAAAACAGAGAGAGAGAGAGAGTAGACTCATTTTGAAAATGAAAAAAGTGTTTGAAATTGAAGACGAGCGAAGACCTTGATACACTATAATCGCAAATTAGATGAGCCTGGCCATGTGAACGAACACCATGCCAAGGGCGCTGCTTAGGGGTTGCATTTTAGGCGAGCAAAACGATATATTGCACCCCCACTTCAGAAGTGACACAACTCAAAAATTATCATTTTGGCACATGTACAGTAGAAGAAGCAGCATGCACGTTTTCATGCCATGGCAAAGTGAAGTGCAGACGATACTGTTATTTAGCCGATGATTAGCTTAGATGTGTCGTTTTTAATGAATATACACGTAGAACTCATTTTGCTTGACTTAATACAGTACCTAAATAACGGCGAGTCTTTGGAATTATTCAGCCAGATTGTAATTTTATTTAGCCCAACGTTTTGGTTTAATTGCCTTCTTCAGAGGCTATACATTTAAAAAATACGGAATAAAACTAAAATTAAAATAAAATAAAATTAAATCAAAATTAATATTACAATTATCAATTAATACAGTACCGTCTTTTAAACTATTGCTTCAACTTTGTTCAACATAATTCAAAATTTTGAGTTGTGTCACTTCTGAAGTGAGGGTGCGATATAATGCTTAAAAACATCTGCGATTAAAAAAGCAAAAAAGTTAGCCAGAAATGTGGACATGAAAACAACGTACAGTAAGTGATTGTGCAGCTACAGTATAGGTGCCACTCTGCGAATATGAGTTTCACACGCATGCAAAACCGTTAGAACAAAAACATTACAAATGTATATTTAGTTGCAACATTTTCAGATTTGTGTATACAGTGGTGACCTTTTATAAACAGCGAAAATATACAAATATTCGCTATAGGGATTTTCTTTAAAAATAACAAAAAACAAAAAAACAGAGGAAACCAACACATACTACAGAAACTTTGTCAGAAACTGGAGTTGCATGAAGATAAACTGGATTACATCTACTGTATATATATATATATAACAATTCATTTTTCTAAAATTTTCTTAAAATACATAAATCGAGGAGCTACTATAACGATACACGTACATGCAGGAAAGTGCTGGAAACATCTGGAAATGTCTGCAAATATGAAGAAACCTTAAAACTTGAAACTCAAAAGTGTCACATAACATTTTTCTTATACTGTAAAACTAATGGAATAAATGATATGAGATATTCATCGCCACCCCGCGAATTTGACCACCACGACAACAATGGCGCTCCCTGGCGGTGGAGGTCATCCATTGGCGCCGATGACCAAGGCACTGGACACGCGAGATGCCCGGGCGCCGCGTAAAGGTTACTGTCGAAGAAAAAATGAGAAACCAGAGCCCGGCGAGGATTTGGGGCCCAATTAAAAAGTCATTAAATAATTGAAATTCGAAGCGAAAAACAAGACTGACCATAGGCAGGGTTCGAGAGACAGGATAAAAGGCGAGTAGAAGATAGGCTAAGCTAGGGGCCGGATTCAATTTAATACCAATAAATTCCGATAATGCGATCAAATCGACCTTGAGAAGAAGAGGTCGCGACCTCCAAACAGAATTTTCGTCCCATGGCGGGGACAACTTTTATCATCGATATGGAGCCAAACTCATAATGTCGGAGCAGATTGTATAATTAAGATGGAACTCAATCTTATATCGACAATCTTAAAATTTCGAATAAAAATAATTCAAGAATACCATGCACACGAAAGAGTTGAAAACAAAAAACCTATTTTGAGTAACGCATATGTTAACTTTCTAAAAGGTTATATTAATTTTAGAAAACATTTAATTCTTTATTAAGATGGAGCTAAATCCTAAACCGGCCATACTATTTACTTGTAAAAAACAACTTAATTATAGGAAACGATTCCTATGCTACCAAAACTGTAAAATTTCGAGAGAAAACCTACGTAACGCATTTGTTAATAAAAGGTTATTTTTAACAGTTCGTTAAAAACAAATTAAGGTTAAAAATCATTAAAAGTATTTTTTACCATTCATTTTATTTTCACAAAAATATGTTGCAATAACTCCAGTCATTTTGCGATGTTGGGATTGCTCTCGCAGGGTTCCCCCAGAAAATAATTTTAAACTTCCCTGACTTACCAGATTTAAAAAAAAAAATTCCTGACCATTAAAAATGCAAAAACAGGGCATATGCCAAAGTAAGGACTGCTGTATTTATTATACAGGTATATTATGTATAAACAGGAGAATGAACAAATTTTCATAAGAGTACACCAAATTCCCTGAATGAGTTCAAATGGGAATTCCCCATTTCTACAGAGATGCACACTAAGTGCGTCATCAAATCTGCTGGCTTTTGTTAAAACTAATAAGAAGTTAAGTGAAATTAAATGTAATATCGCGAAGTAGATTCCCCCTGACTTTTTCAAAATAAATCGCATTTCCATGACTATATTCTCTTTCCAATTCCCCTGACAACTCCATCAGGTTTTCTAGGATGGGGGATTCCTGATTCGTCAACAGGTGTGCACGTGCTGAGTTCATGCAGCATGTGTTGCACGAATCCCGTTCGTTTCATCCGATTCCCTATCGGTTAATCATCAATTATTTCAATAACAAAAAGAATAAATACGATTAAATGGATCATTAAAAGTGAAGGGATGCATCGATCACCTCACCGACTTGATCCAGCACACGTGCACACAATTAAGTGTATCAAAATCCCTTTAAAGTCCCATTGGATAACCGTCGTTGATCCATTAATGCAAGATGTATATACAAGATGCAATACAAGACCTTAATCTACCATTAAAGTTAACGGCTTGGTCGAACGCATCCACGGGCCTGCAGGCACACATGGGTAAATAATACGTTTTAAAAACATTTACAAACTTTTTTAACAAACTTGATCGTAAGTTAACCAAGTTCTAGGTGGGAGGTCCTTAATCGTCCGTTAAAGTTAACGGGACTCACCAGACTGATGCCGCACTCGCTCCGGCACTTGTCGGTCACGTCGTGGATCCTCACGGAGCTCACGGTCCCCAAGACCAGGGCTAAAACAGCTGTCGTTATAAACCGAAACATGTTAAACTCTCGTTAGCTAACCGCGAGAACATTTTCGAACAATCCAAATAGTTTTCTTCTTTTCGCACTACACGTTAATAACGAATAATCCTGGTTAGTTGCCTAATTAGCGTCATTTTTTTTTTTTTCCAACTTGTTCAAATCTAAATTCCTGCAGGGAGCCTCCTCCGGGTATGAGTTCCTTTTAATGAGCGGGTTCAAAATGCGTTGCAAAATTCGTGCTCATTCTCTCGCTCGGTTGGGTCACGTGGCCCGGGCCCGACCCCACCCCTTCTGAAAAATTGGGCGAAGGCATACGATTGGCTGGCCGAAAACCGACCAGCCAATGGCTGGCTTTTTTCGCGCGGATTTTCGCACGAAATTCGCTCGAAAAAGTCACGAAAAAATCGTGCGTGAACAACCTAGTCGGCGAAAAGAGGACGATCTGCTTAATTTTAACGAGGGGTCAAGGGTCGTATCAATCGTCGAACCCACAATTTTCCAATGAAAACTTTCGGTAAACCAGCCGTAGCTTTAGTTATGATTGGGGTACTTACATTTTCAATACAAATGTACGTGTATTTTTTTTCTGTGCATAAAACCAAGGGATATAACCAAGAATTGAGAATTTTTACAGATATCACATTTTTCACACGCTAATTTCAGCCGAATTAAAAACTGCGTTTTAATTTCAAAAAGCGTCTAGGGATCGATACATGCAACGAGATAAAAAAGGAGTTTTTAATGCTACTCATTCAGTTTCGGACAATAAACATGAAATTAAACGAGGGTACAATTTAAAATACGAAACTCCCGATACATGCATGGCTAATTCCCGTCGTCATCTATGGAAACAATTATCATAAGTATCCAAAATTATGACTAAACTGCATTTTTTTAAAAAAATCCATCAATAGATAACTTGCACGTGACGTCACGCCGCTCGTGGGCGTGGCTAATATAGTTCGGTTTACATAATTTGTGGGCGTGTTGTGGGGTACTTCCCATAATGCAAAATGAAATATATGGAACGAATGTGTCTGCACGTCAATTGCACGTGCAACTTATCTATAGCAAAAAAAAAAACAGTGGCAAAGGCAACTATTTTTGCCACAGTAAAAATATTATTAAGTACCCCACAATGTCTGATCTGGGCGGAGCCAGTACGCGTCGTCTGCTTGTGAAAGTTATCAATACTGTACACCACTAGAGTGATTTTGCCCTTCACAATTTATCTAATGACAAACGTAAGGAAATTTGCTCGAAGATCTTCTTGTCCAAACTACAGATTTCAAAGACAATAGTAGTTTTCAGAATCCTCTTGTAAGAAGATTTGTCTGGAAATATCTAAAGATGCCTGAAAACAAATGTCCGAAAAAATGTTCTTAACCGAAATTTCAAGAAAGCACTAAACTGGCTGTGGGAATTTGAATCCAACGAGACATTTTAACTTAAAATTACATTTATCTGGTATACAAGTGTATAAAGCCAATGATAATCACTTTCACGAAACAATCTTACATGATGGTCATGACTAAGTTCAAGAAACAGAGAATCCTTCAACTTTCTAACACTGGTGCAGTACACGTAATCCATTCTGCCTGTCTCCTGTTAGTTATTTTTTAGAACTGTTACTAATACAGATCCCACAGGTATTTAATTACGACTCGGCTTTGTTTCATTCATGATTTCCTCCTGCATGAGGTTCGATTCACCAAATGTTACCTGCTGAAAAGTCAGCGCAGGTTTTTGAGTCACGGGAAGCGTGTTTTTGTTGCAGTTTTCGAGGAATGAAATAGGGCAGGACGTGCTAACAATGAATGGATCGAGAAGGTACAGGTAGGAGCATATTATCCTACCTGCCTTTTTAAATAACTCGCACGTTGCAATCACGTCGTTATATAAAATTAAAAAAAAAACAACAACAGTAGGCGAGTTTTCCAGCAATTCGTCTCGAAAATCCAACTTAATAACGGGATTCACGCTTCGAAAGTCCCATCCACGTAATCGAGTGCACCGACGTTTCCACGCTACACAAATTTCAACAAATTCACTTTTTTAAATATCTTAAGAGGGATCGACAGACCCAGTCAGCGCCAATAAAACTTTTACAAAAGTATAAAAAAAATAAGAATTTTTTTAGAATGACTTTTTTTTTATAAAATGCGCGCATTCAACTGGGAATTCTTCGAATTTTGGGCTTTTTTCGGACCACATAATTTTTGTGTAAACCACATAATTCATTCACGTTGACGCTTATTCTAGTCGCTTAGTGGTATTGCTGCTATTGCAGACGCTTACCACTAACCGACACTTGTTGGCAAGCGACTGGAATAAGCTTCAATGTGAATCCACCCATATCTAGATCCTTATCTCTGGAAACGCCTTAAGGTGGGGGCCACACTGAAGCAAACAGCAAACAAAAAACCACAAACATACGGAGCCCTGTAGCGAAAGATTATCTATTTTTTGTTTTTTGTACATAATGACGCAAAACGCGTCATTTGACGCATATAGTGCCCGTATGTAGGTAGGTTGCTTCCTAACAGTGTTTGTGTTTGCTGTTTTCTCAAAATGTTTGCTCCGAAATTTCTAGCAAACAGCAAACATTTTGGTGTTTGCCCACGAGGCGGTGACATGCGTCAAATGACGCGTTTTGCGTCTTAACTCTTTTCATACAACAACAAATACGAAATTAATCTTCCGCTACGGGGCTCCGTATGTTTGTGGTTTGTTGTTTGCTGTTTG
>JAQGAO010000767.1:0-29701 GCA_034697705.1 Ommatoiulus sabulosus | reverse complement strand
AAGCAGCTCCTGAGAGGCATCAACACACACGATGCCCTCCCGTCTGCAGAAGACGGAAATCTCCCGTGCAAACGGCAGCACCCCATTGGGAAAGCCACCCAGGCCCCTATATCCACGGTCAAACCGAGGAAGAATGCTTGATATCAACAAAACATTTGTTTTTTCATCTCGAAAAGGAGTTTTCTCAAATCCATTTTTATCAATAAAGAATTAGTGCGGGAAATTTACTATTTGAGATGAACGTTTAAAAAATGATTCCTGATCTTTTCGCACGCCACCTTCTGGCAGGTTACGAATTAAACAACGCAACGCTTAATAGGAAGACTGGCACAAAGGCTGAAGTGAGAACCTTCACTTTTTTATGGTCATATTTAAAAATCAACTCAATTTCTTCGTTTACTTTTTGTGTAGTTGACGGTGCAAGACGCGCCAATGTGGTCATCGACGGATGTGAACATACCGTGTATAATAGCTATTGCATGGTAGCACTATCCGCTTAAAGGTCCACATAACAGATAAACGGATATAGGACCCGTTTACGAATTTTGCACCAGAACAAGCAAGACGTTATCGCTGATACGCAAAACTCATAAAATAAGACGATATATAAGTAATAAGTCACGTCGCAAACTACGCCACATTTGAAAGTTGTGCGTGCCGAGCAAATTGTCTGCCCGTAGAGAGGCACGCAGCGTCGTAAGTTTAAAAAGGCTAAGCGTATATCTCGAAATTTATTTGCTAGGGGTTTGAATGGGGTCCATTGTGCTCGGAGGTGCTCGTATCGGCCATTCAGCAAATGCGAGGAACATAAAAGTTGGCATCCACATTGTTATTCGTACAGCAAATAAGACAGACGCGTCGGCGTCATCAGCGTCACCATCTACCCGGGTGCGCACTTCCGGATCGTTCGACTTGTTCGGCTGGAAGCGCATCGGTGCGGGACTTTTATGCGGTTCCAGCCATTCAAACGGCAGCCGAGGTAAGCGGAAAAACACGAGGGGGCTTAACGCAGCCAGCGCTGTAAATAACGCTGGCTTAATTCGTCAAATTGATAAATAACCGCACACCTCATTGAAAAATAAGCGTTTTCGAAGGAATTTCAATCGCGAGGCATTCTTTGCAGTACGAAAGAAGCCGAGGAGCGTTAGTAACGAGCGCGGAGGAGATGCAACAGCGCGTACACGACCCGACGGTGGCGCTGTCCTCGCGGTGTGCGTTATTCGATGATGCCAAAAGACTTTTGTGGAACATCGCCCAGCGTTTTATTTGTTGTTAAAATTTGTAGCATCTATATCTATAAAGAAGAGATGTATGTGGGTGGCTTAGTGGGCGAAAAAGTTTTTCCATGAAGCGCCTTTGCTGAAGTGGTATGAGGACGCTTTTAGCATGGGGGCGCTGCGGTCATGATTCGTTTATTAGACCTACTTCGCCGCTTCAGCAAGTCGCTATCGTTAAGTACAGCCCGGGCAACTTTCCACAGGTTTTACGGCTAGTAGTTCGTAAAAGTTACGGCTGTTTTTGTTATAGAATGAGAGTATTCTTAAGTTTACGGATTTGCAAAATTTTAAACTTTGCAATCACTTGCCGCATTCGCTTAAAGTTTTTAGATCACTCTGAATGAATTTTACTACGGCATCTTCTATATGAATCGCCGCAGTGACACATGAGGTAGGCGTATGTTGCGTCGAAACGTTGTGTTTTGTAAATAAACTAACATTCTTATGATTGCGGCATTTTACGGCGTTTAATTGTTAGAATTTTACTACTTTTACGCTGGCGTACAAAAGACGGTAGAAGTTACATAAAACATACTTTCAATTAAAACATTAGTGAAATAGTACGCTTACAGTACAGTATTTCCTCCGTTCGATAAACAACCCGATCATAGATGTACGTGTTCATTAAGTTTCCGCAATTTTTTTTTTAAAAATGGTTGCGTGGATTTTAATGAAATTTTATTGAGAAATACATGTAAACGTCATCTATTATTCAAAATGAATCTCCCAAAATGGAAATGTATTTTGAACAGAATCAGCATTTCTGACAGACTTCTGACAGACTCTGAGCATCTTTCACAGTTGTCTGTTCATTTCTGAACTTTTCAATCCACGTATAGAGCGAACGTTTGGACATTACTTGAATCTTAAACATTACGTAATTAATGTTGTAATATATTCTGGAATATATCCAATTATATATATTATATATTTGTTGGAAGTTTTCAAACAAATTTTAATAAAATCCATACAGCCATTTTTTAAATCAAAATTATTGCGGAAACTTAATGAACACCCCCCGAATTAAAAGCAGACAATTTATCTACCAGCGATGACGTAAAAAGGTAATTAGCTTCCAATACTAAAGTGAAAACTTATCAATTATCTGTTCTTTGAAAGCAGGATCTCTAGGGTATAACTCGGGGTAATCGCCAAGAGTGATGAGTTCGGAATGAAAGCATTTCCAGTAATTCCTCGGCATTTTTGGTAAAATACACGGTTATACCTACGTAATAGCGCCTTATACTGGTATATTCAGGACATACCAGGTAAGAAAATACGCCACTGATGCAACCGGTGATAGTTTAAATGTTTAAAACGTTAGGAAAACACTATCCGTAAAGAGCGCAAAAATTGAATACTATATCGTGCCAGTTCTTTGTTGATTTATCTGGGTTTCAATCAGCTATTTGATGATAAATTGCCGTAAAATCGCTGAAGTTAAAAATCAGAATCACTAAATTGCATCCTTTTGAACAATTTAGAAATTCTTTTCAATGTTTTCAATTGATGGATGGCAAACATGCAATGCAAACACAAAATGGCGTTCATTTTATTTAGTTTCAATGGCCTAAAGCTTGCGCGCAGTTCCAATGGTGTGGAAGAAAAACTAACGCTTTCGAAGCATTAGGTCATTGGGATTTATTATGCATGCAAACATTCATTTAGCAGACCGAATGGCTAGGATTAAAACCAACGAACCCTCTCATCGATACCGCAAATAAAATCCAATTAACTAATTATTTTTGATTCGGCTATATCAAACATAGTATATAAGTAAATACACAAACATAGTGTATTTACTTGTTTGTTTTGCAGCTTAAACACAACATGCACTTCAAAGATTTTATGATAGAAATTCACTGCCATTGATAAAAAAAACTACAAACAAAACATCACGAGCTTTGTTTTAAAACAACATGTACCAATATTCAGTAATGATATTTTTGTCCAAAGGCGATTGACAAATACTTTATACTGTATATGCAGTATATATAAATGAATAATGCTGGGTCTCCTATTCAGTAATGTTCGCTATTAGGATACTTGTATGCGGTATGATTTACGTTATGAATCCTGCATGTAGTAAAAAGGAAATCTAAATAGAGCATAGAAATGAAATCTGACTTACTAATTCTTCCTATTTTAAAAGCGTCAGCTGTGTTGATTATATTCACTTTGGCTTCCACTTTGAATCGAGCCGCACTGTCGTTATTATTGTGTAAATGCATCGCGTATTTAAAAGCAGTTAGAATCTCATCTGCTCCTTGTTCGAAAATGGCACCTGGAAAGAAATATAAAAACAAACTTTAATCCGCCATTAGTAAAATGTTTTCCGGAAACTTGCTTGAGGGGAGTGAAGGCGAATAAGATGATGTTATTATCGTATTATGTCAATCTTTTCTTACTAATGTATACATGAATATAAAGACAACATGTCGTGTGTAGTCAACTCTAGTCATTGTAAAAAACGATTTTAGAATATGGATGGTATGCTACTTTATATGTATACCTGCCTACGGCGTATCCAGGATGCAAATCATCCAAATAAGAGTTCGACATCATACATGTATTGGTAATTAAATTGTCGTTTCTTTTAGAGTCTTCGCACGCTACGTTTTATCTCATTTTTGCCTAACTTTCAAGTTAAGTTTAGCATAATTCGCGCGCAGTATAATTAAATTCCGCTTGCAATGTAGACCTTGGGGGCGTAAAACCTGCACTCTTTGTCGGGGTTTAGGCTCAAAAACTTATAACTAAATTAATATCTGAGCTGAATTTATGCATTTTTGCTTAAAGTCATTTACACGTGCGATCGTATATATCGTAAAAAGCCTAGTATTTAATGGAATTCCGGAATAACATTAGACCCGTGTGTAAATGTCAAATTGCTAGATGGAAAATGTTGAATATTAGAAATTATCATAAAAACGGGTGACAGACGATGCTTTCGTTCTCTTTTAGATATCGTATATGTAAATTACGCGTCACTCAAACGTTCTTAGGCGCACTTTGACAGAGTTACATGTTGAGTTTCATACACATGTACACGTAAAGCAGATTTTTCAAAGGTTTGTAATTATGGAAAAAATGGATTTGAAAGCTGCTACAGAATACTTTTTCTAGAATTAGAAAATCCCCGAATATATAGAACGCATGAATTTGAGGATTTTTTGGCAATGTTCTTTGGCTCAAAAGCTTAGATTTTATTGACCGTTCTTAGATTAAATATAATTAATAAAAGGAAAAGAAATTTAAAGCTCTGTTTTTTAAATCCGAAAGAAAAAAGCACATATTGTATTCGTATCCTTAAGTACGTATGAAATATTTAATGTTAATCTTTATTTTGTAAATATGAAAATTACTCAAAAATGGACTTAGAAAAATGGTTAGAAACTATTGAGACGAGTATTTTTAAGCATAAAAAACTATCTCCAAAGTTTTGAGACACGAGCTCGTACTAATTATACTGTATATTTAAGGCATCCATTGTCCCTCTTTACGAGAATTTCCCTTATTTTATTCCAATATTTGGCTTCTTTTTTTCGATTTTTTAACATATCGATTCTTGTGGCATTGAAATTGGAAATTTTCAGTTGTTTGCATACATCGTACGTACATTTCAGTTATTCTCACCGCGAATATTGCGATAAACTTTGAAGACAACTTCCCATCTTGCATAACAATTTCACGTGTATAAGCACACGTTCGTAAATTTATGTAAGAAAGATGTTGACCAACCTAAAAGAGTAAGTCCTTAAGTTATTGCGTACTCGCACGGCGTTATACGATTGTGCAATCATTAGGGCTTATCGCCAATACACTGTATATGGCGAAAACAATTCCCCATCCATAAATCCATATTGATAAATGGCGCTCTTAAATTACCGATTGGCGAATCGATGCTATGGTCTAAAGGTGTTTTTTACCTTCATGCTTTACTTCGAATCACTACGCTATGATGACAGAATTATTTATGTAACGCACACAACATTGTTTACACGAATTGCTGCATGCGGAAAACAACTCCGTTAAAAGTCGATAAATAAATTAAAAGTTGGTAAAGTTGTTAAACGTGAATCGACGAGAAAATACTCGCATTACGATGAAAAGGCCGAATCACACTACCGATTGCGACTGGCGTTTGCTGTTGCGATTGCGACCAACTCTCGACCAATCAGAGAACGAGCGGCTGCGATTGTGATTGGCGATTGTCATTTAGCCGCCCGACTATTTGTCCAATTGTCTATCGCAATCGCAACAGCAAACGCCAGTCGCAATCGGTAGTGTGATTCGGCCTTAATTCGTTCCTTGCTGTATTATGGCTAAGCACAGGCATCTGCCTACTATAGGCACGGATGTGTCTGCAGATGCAAATGATATTTTTGTAATCTTAGGGCCGGTTACACCAACTTAGGTTAAAATCTGAGGTTTACTAACCTTGGGTTAAAATTTGACTTCAGGTTAACCTTCGGGTTAGAGGTTTGGTTTGTGTTGCACCAATTAACTCTTGATGAAATATCCCCAGGATTATGGAACCCATGTTTAACCGGCTGAAACCAAAATGGAGGACAAAAATGGAACTAACTTTGACTAATGCTGCCAGATTGCGCATCCTGGTTTCCCCTGTCATAGTGACCAGGTGGTATAGAATGCACAATTCTCTAGCGTCATCAGCGATTCATCCGTAATGTCCGCCATGTTGTTTTTCCTAATAACCCGAGATTAACCCTGCCTACTGGCTGGCCGGGTTAACTTTTCCATTTTTTCCCTAACCAGTGCTTGTGCAATACAACCGTGGGTTAACCTAGAGTTACACAGTAGGTTAACACTATAGGTTATTCTTAACCTCTGTTGGTGCAACCGGCCCTTAGTGTTGCAGTAGCTCCTTAGTACTATATACTGCATGATGCCTTCAATTTAACTTTATTAAAGTTTTACGCGTATATACATGTGGACGTTCTACCGATCAACAAAGAATTATGCAGAATAAGCAGACAAAAGCGATGCGACTTGTGACGAGATGAGTATAATCAGATGAGATTTTTTAAACTTAGAAAATCGCAGGATATACATGTCTAGTTTACTTCACAACTAAAAAATTGAATTTAACCAAAGTTTGCATATACAACATACATCTGTTTCCAGATTGGTTTTCGTATATCGACCTATCTACAGTACATGTTGTTCCATGTGCTCGAGCATTTTTGATCGGTGATGCGCATGCAAGTATGCTTCGTCAGCGAAAGCGAAACAACACAATATTCAGTGGGAGTGAATGGGATTGTTCATAATTTGCAACGTCGCCTCTGCGGTGGTGCTACGGTGCTGCTGTTGTTGCTTCTTGGGGGTGGGGGGAGAGGGGAGGTGGGTTCTATATACGTCAGAAAAAGATATAAACGCCTTTTATCACGCGGTGTTATCTACGCTCGGATTTTGCAAATGTCTCAGGATGAACATAAGAAAGGCTATTATGGTTTCACGGAGTATGTGTCGTATGTTTGTGCCTCGTTTCCAGCTCTAGCGCCGAGGATTAGCCCAGCTATCTTTTTCGATGCGATTGGTTTACTGGAAACAATTCAACGAGAATGATGCAGTTGCATGCAGCTATAGACGTGGAAATAAGTCAGTTTCAACCGAAGCATTAGTTGAAAATGTTAAGCCCCCTACCTGCCTCAAATGCGACATTTCAAGATAGTGTTTCTGCGAAAGTTCAAACACCTCTGTAACTAAGAACTAATCTACTAAAAGGTCTAATAACTATTTTTGAAGTTCAAGATGAAAATGGGAGCGCTGGGTTGTCTTAATGACTAAAATGTAATTTGTACGATAGGGTTTAATTAAATTACGCAGTCTCTATGGATAAATAAAGACATTATGAAAAATGTACTAATAGGCTATCGTATCGTGGCGGCCATGTTTTGACTAAACGAGACATCCAGTATATCGCCGTTATGGTTATTAAACGTCAACGAGTTGCATTCATTTTCTAAATGGAACCTTAAGTTAAATTTCACTCTCTCAAAGAGAACGCTGGTTCTCGGAATACAGTATAATGTATCTTTATAAAACCAGTTAATTCGACATACTGTATAGCTAATGAAACAAATAATGGTTTCAAACATAACTATCTTTGCTTGTGCAATTGTTCATTCTCAATAGTTAAATTCAGTTATAATAGCTAAATTTGGCAACAAGCAAACCAACAAACAAGCCAATAATCTATGTTCAGTGGATTTTTATCCAATTCTGCAGCTGTCAAACGAGAACCGTATTGCCAACCTTCGAGATTTTTTTCATCACCAATACGTGTTCTAAAACGTATGTCGAAGACAAAAAATAGCACTAAATTTTAGCCGAATATTTTCTTCGTAAACCTTTTGTAGTCATGCGGAAACTACACCGAATCTTTGTGCGACATATCAACCTTCTCACCAATGTGGATGAGGCCAGGAATTTGTATAAATCTTCAAGGAAAACTAATGGCGCATTCGAATCGTCTAAAAAGTGTACACTGGTGTACAACGAGTGTACGTTTCTGCACTCGTTCCATTCGGTTGGTTCATGGTGCATACTTCAGTGTAGTCGGTGCACCCTAGCTACTGGCCTATTCGATTGGTCCAAAAATCTGCAATGAGTGTACACTGACTACACCGTAGAAAGAGCCAGTGTAGTCGGTGCATCCAACATGGCGGATTATATTTCGTCTGCTTTTCTTTAAATTCGTCAGCTGTTCTTTCCTGATTGGTTCTTTTCGAAATTGGCGCTGCTTGGGCAGACGATTTGCACTCGCGTGTTCGAGTAGAAAAATGTGGTGTGATGCACCGATGACGTCATGAGGATGCACTGAACAAAAAATGACACGTGATCAAGTTGCACTGGAAAGATACTTTACTGCACTAGTGTGGACGATCCGAATGCGCCATAAAAAATGCTAAATGTGCACTATGTACAGGGTACGTCTATATCCACCTAAGGAGGTCGAAAGCACAAGTACAGCTAAGAGCTATAAAGAAACTGATTACCCATAAAAATTCCCGGTGTTCCTTGCCAGTTTTAGATTAACAGCTAGGCGCAGCATGTTGTTAGGTAAATCCATATTAAAGTTTGAAGCGCAATAATGGCAAGCACAGATGCATATGCATTTTCGTTCGGGGTGGCGTGTGACACGTTCGAGTAATGGCTGGCCATTACGGATTTAATAAGGCATAAGCACACATTTACATTCGACGTTTTATCAAATTTTAAATTCTCAAACATGGATATAAAGTGTTTTTAACACGAAACGGTTGTCCCAGAAATACGAATCATGCGTGAAGCCAAAAGAGCAATTAAAGTCGATTTTGACATTTTTATATGCTTTTAAATCAGCAATTTATTTAAACAAATGTTATGAACTATTCTATACTATAAACCATGACTAATGCAATTTTACCATGGCTTTATTCATGCAATTTTTAATAATTCGATGTCAAATACTGCACGCCCAAGCATCTAAATAAAAATGTCCGTATCGTGGAAGCCGCATTTTGCAATAGGCCTACTGTTCGTCTGCCTGGAAGTTGTTTCCTATGCAAACTAATATATTTAACTTTATATTCTTCAATATTTTCAAACGAAATCCATACGAAGGTGAAAATCGAAAATATATTACAGAACAGAATACAGCACACAATTGTTTGCATGAATGTATACGCTTGACTTCTATTCGTTATGTACATGTATGAGGTTAGTATGATAAAGCAAATGCTCCACATTTTGTAAATATTCTCCCAAAGACCAAATTTCCTCTTTCAACTTTGACTTGGATCAGAAGTAATTCAAAGTTTAGTTCATTCTTGGGTATCATTATTTTATTCTAGCATCAAAATGCTATCCGTGAAAATACTTCCGTGAATGAAAACGAGTTCCCCCATTGATTCCCAAGTTTAAGTTCCCCGCATGTCATACCTCGAACATTGATAAATTTCACTCAAATTGTGCAATGAAAGTTTTACTGCCATTGGTTTAACCAGAGCAATGTCATAAAGGGGAGCATTGAGTTTCGCCATGCAGATGTATACGTCATTAATACGCGTTTTCATGGCTTTTTTTTGCAACAGAGAGGTCTTTGCGATGCCATACGTTGAACTTGCATGAATGAAATGTAAAAATGAGCGTGATAGGCGATAAAAAAATCTCCCCGAACCCGGGTTAAACTGCGATGATATATGACCGCCATTATTATTATTATTTGGCAAAGTGCGCGCGGAGCAACGTGTGCACTTCGGACGCAGTTGCCATTAAAATGCTCCAGGAAGGTAGATTATTCAAAATTGATCGAACACTAAATCAGATTTGCCCAAATCTGCTCATAATACGAAACATGTCGTAAATTTGGAGTTGATCATAAATGCGGCTCATTTCGCGGGAGTTTGCCGTTCGAGTGCGAGCCCGTAGGAAGAGCGTTATTATTAGTAGTAATGGAGATTGTCGTAAAAGCGTACGCGAAGAAACAGCGTCCTTGGAAATGGTCAATTTAGCAAAAGCAACTGAGCGTGTTGCGCGACTATTTGCATTAAAGCGTTGCAACGAGTAAACACGCGGTACAGAGCGGTTTGCGCGGAAACAAAATGCGCTAAATGTTTTCCCAAAACACTAGATATGGCTTCTGCATCCAATGGCTTCGACAGCGCCGTTTAATGCTTCCAGCTGAGGTGGGGGAAATAGAAAATTCCGTCGACGTGACAAATACAGGCGACATGAAAATTCCATTTTGGATAAGTGTTGTCGAGTTAAAATCTTAAAAGAGTTGTTCGCCCAAAGCGTTGCCAGACACGAGTCATATATATATACGTAAAGCTGATCGGTGGCTTCGCAACATGCACACACCTTCCAATTTCGATTAGTCGCCCTGGGCTGCCATTCGCCAAATATTTTGACCCCCACCACTGTTGGTGATAACACTGGCTGTCTGTCATCGTCAATTTTAGAAAATGATACAAAGCGTGAAATACGATGGGTTTGGAACATGGTAAAGAAAATCCCGTAACAATCATGCATATACATGTTCTGTAGACACACAATATCATCTTCGGAAAGGTATTTCAACGGTAATAAACAGTTTAAAGCGGAGTTATTTCCAGTTTTACTAAAAACACCCTGTAGGGCATGATGCTACTTTAGTTGAAAAAAAATGTATTCCGATATATTTTTTTTGAAGCATTTCAAATTATCGCGTTAAAATTATTCTTTCAAAAATATAAATAAACATTATAGTTGCAAATTTTATGCCATTTTATGCGAAATATCAGTGCCGAACAGCAAGAATTATTTTACATAGGAAAATTGTTTCCCCAGATATACTCGGACAAATACACAGTGTACAGATATGTAATGAATCTTACTTATTTTATAAACTGAACTCGCTAAACTCAAAAGCAGGGGGAAGACTGCCATTGCGTTGTTCTAGAAATGTATACAGCAGTGAAATACGCTTAATTCGATCACGTTGGTTCCAACAATTTTGACCGAAATAGACGATGAGCGTCAAAAAACACGTTAAAGATTGGCCTTACCACAAATAATTTGTTCCAAATTCATACAGTACACATGTAGGCTATATAATTGTACACATGTATTTACATATTCGTAATATTTTTATACAAATAATTGGGTTTCGCAATGTTTAAAAGGTTCGATTGTAGCCATTTTTGAATTTAAAATGACAGTGCACGTTAATAGAGGATATTCCCGTTATGATATTTATTACGCCAAGCTTGGCGCCGCATGGCGTACTTCAGCAAATTACAGGCAATCACTGAGAGCTTCATCGTTATGCTGGTTTGCCAACTTATTTGCAACCCATTTAACATGCAATGAAAGCCACTTAATTCGATCACGTGGGTTCCAACGATTTTGACCGAAATAAACAATGGATGTCAAAAAATACGCTAAACCTTATCACGCTAACCTTATCAAAATAATTAGCTCTGTTTTAAAAATACGAATATTTAACCGTAGGTTATATACAGTGTATGTATTTACATATTTTCAAAATGATATTTGTTTTAAAAAATGTAAGTAGTGTTTCATGTTGCCTGCTTGCTGCAACGGCTGAAATTTTACTTTCTAAAAAATTGCTAGGAAATACAAGTGAATACAGCTACGGATGCGTTGGATGCATATATACATGCTTGCGCGTTGTCCAAAAGTGTCCGTGCTTGAATGAAGCTGCTCCATCTTGTTTCGCGCGTTTTCGTTATGCATACATATGGAAATTTGATCGAGTTATGCGGTGAAATGATCAAATTATGCGATGAAATGACCGATTTATGCGATGAAATGACCAAATTAAGCGAGATAAAATTAACAGGCTTTCTTTGTACATTCAGCCATTTATTTATAACAAATTTGCATTTGCCTTTTTTCAAACTGCGTACGGCATTGATTTTAAACTAGAGGAACTGTATATTAAAACAAATTCAGAATCAAGTGTTAGACAACTAAACATTTGTGGACTACTGTACACAAGTGGCGCGTTATGAAATGGCCACCGGAGATGTCGTTGCGACAATTTCATAGACATTTAGGCGAGAACCAATTAAAGTAGTACGTTAATCAAGAGTTTCGTAACGAAGCGAGTCAAATATTATAAGTTAGTTAAAAATTTAATTAGCCTCATTAATTCTGAAATCCCATCCAATTAGCCGGTGCTTTTTGAAAGTAGGCTACACGTGTTTAAGCGTAGAGTGAACGCTTGGTATTATTAAATATTCCGCCGCACCCTGATCGCCCAGGCAATTTCCAGTTGGCACATAGTGCGTACGAAGCTATAATGCAATTAGGCAACATGGCTATAATGAAAGCTTTCCTCTCCCACCGAAACAGAAGCAAAAGGTGTACAATATGAATTCCCCATAGTGCACTACGCATACACTGTACGAGCCCATCGAGGGATTGCAGCGTTAATAGTCGTCCGTCAAAGTTGCTAACAAATCCAGAACGTTAGCAACAATGAAAGGGCGCAAGGTTACAAACTTCGGGCCTATACGCGTAGTGAATTAGCGAAATTTGATAAATGAATGGCTTTGCTCATCACATATACGGTATAAGTGCAACTCACTTCGGGCGCATGACCTATATCTTCCATGTATATAAAGAAAAGATGTATGTTTGTTTGTATGTTTGTATGTACGGAGCTCCATAGCGGAAATTTTTATTGTTTTGTACGTGATGACGCAAAACGCGTACAAAACGAAAAAAAAATCTGGACCGCTACGGGGCTCCGTATGTTTTTTTTTTTTTGGCTTTTTGCTTCGGTGTTAGGCCTACTTTCCAACACAAGGTGAGTATATTTCCCATTTCTTTTAGCTTCCCCGGGCAAAGCCGGGCTTTACGGCTATTGTACGATGCCGTATCGATGTACGATGCTTTTCTTTTGCACTTTCAAAATTACTTAAACATCCAAGAACGAAACAACTACGGGAACGTTCATTGCATCGCGAATTAAAAAATCCAATTGAACAACTCAAAAGCACCCATTTTTAAATTTAAAAATCGTAGGCCTACTATAAAGCTCATTTTCAATGCGTGCATGACTTTGTATCGACTTTGGCAAACTTTCTCGAGGAATCGACAATTAAAGCACGCGGTCAAGAACTGCGAAGACACGGTTCGTTGTGAAAACAGATCTTTGAATGTCGTTGTTTTCCTAGGTTTTATTTATCCAGCGGTCACAAAGATCGGTTGTTTGATCAAGGGCTACGTGTTAAGTAAGTAACAGAGTTAGCTCGCTTAAATCTTGGACAGGGTTTCCCCCCTCCCTCATTTTCCGCTCCATTGCGATTTCAAGCAGTTGATCACTTCAATAATTTGCAGGCCCTTCTATATGCTTTGTTTCACTGATCAAATTCAGGAGCAATTTATACGAGAACATCGATACTTCCAACTCGTTGAGCTGAGCTCAGCTTTGAAATCGAAACGAAACGTGTTTGCACTTTACGTTGCATTAACCTTCAATTAAAATGACGTGCAGCTCATTTGGAATCAACTTTAAACGCCGGGCTCATGTCAATGCTTGCGGCAAAAAATCGATCCACTTTAACTGGAAATTCATAGCATTTCAATGCAGCCTGAGAAGCTACGCGGTACGTCTAGAGTAAATAAAAAGTGCTTCCATTTTATGAGTACACAGCTGTAGGGTTCGTGCATTTTCTGGGATGTACAGTACATTTCAATTAAATGTTTTAGGCACTAACGTATACAATAGCTTTAATATAGTTTGCGTTTATATTATATACATTTATAGTAG
Source organism: Ommatoiulus sabulosus (assembly GCA_034697705.1). Lineage (NCBI taxonomy): Eukaryota > Metazoa > Arthropoda > Diplopoda > Julida > Julidae > Ommatoiulus > Ommatoiulus sabulosus. The sequence continues at coordinate 16,132 of JAQGAO010000767.1, read as the reverse complement.
GCCTACAATGCTTTTAAGTCGGGTACACACTATCACCAAACCAAAACTAAAAACTCCAAACTTGAAACTACTGGATTGTGGCAACGAAAAAAAAAATGGCGTAGAAAACTGGTTTTGCCAAACTAAAAACTAGTAAATCAAGTTTGCAGACTAATTTTGGCGTTTCCGTAGAGTGTCGGTGAGATGAAAGGGAAGTAGCCAAACTTTTTGGCGGTGGCGCTGCTATCAACGCTTCGTCTGTCGTCTGCTGAGTTTTGTCAATATGGTTTGTTGCAGTGTGCACGCTCAGGTTTTGCAAAACTAGTTTGTATTAATTTTTTTCATAGAAACTAGTTCACGTTGAAAGTTTGGAGTTTGTGGTGTTTTGTTTTGGTTTGGTGGCTAGTGTGTACCCGACTTTAAAATACTGTACAACTAGTGTTTTCATCAGTTGATTACTACAACAGAAAAAAAGTAACTAAAAGCTTCCAGTTGTTAAATTCTGAAAATACGCAGATTCATTGTCTACGATATATATAAAATAGACAATGATACAATTGAAGTTGGCATCGAAAGAAATTCAGTATGATTGTTTTGGGCGGTTCAAATAAAGTTCTCGAAATACCCGTAACTTTCGATCGTTAGTCGATTGATGCATCACAAAGCTACAAGATTTGCTAACCAACATTATAAATGTAGTGAAATCGAAGATAAACATGCAGCGCAAGAATGAAACCCCCAATTATAGATTTGGATGAACGTGTTATGGCGAATGTGCGCCAATGTAGATGAATCAATATTTTAATAAAGCAATCGAATATTATCACTTGATTAAACAATCTTGATTAAACAATCGACTGTATATTTTCATATTCATTGGAAAGTTAAGTAAAACTTGCTTGGGAAATAATATCCATTTTCAATATTATTAATTCGAGTATAATATTATAGTTAGACTCGTATGATTCGGCTGCTCGCTTCTTTCATTCAATGAATGCAGTTCATTAGCGATGGAGTCTACTAAAAATAGATTCCTTTCGAAGATTTTATGCGTCATTCGTCCTTAATGGAATTCGTAGCCTTTATCAAAATCCTTACATGGAAACTACATTAAAATGAAAGTTATAGTCTACATTATTCGAGTTAAGCTAATGGAGAATTTTGAATATTATGCGAACTCTCGTGATCATGCTCTGGAAATATTACACTTAATCACTAAGTTATCCAAAGCAGTTTCAAACACTTATTTTTCGCATAAATTTAAATACTTTTTAAAATGTATATATATATACTAAAAGAAACCATCGACTGCAAACGTATTTACCCAATAGGCACCCCAAATGCATATGTTAATTAAATAAGCTAGCAAATAAATAATTTGAATTAGCCCACGAATTTGCTTTTAGCTTAACGAGCTTTGTTGAAATAAATATGCTATTCCATATTAATTCACTTATGCAATGTAAATTTGATGCACATATATTAATTGGCATTATCAGAGACATAAAAAATAATGAAAGCGGCGTAATTAAACGTAAGCGTTTTTGGCTCGGATTAGTGTTGAAAAGCACTTTATAAAAAGTAGATCGGTTATAAGAGATAAAATAAGCGGGATTAAACAAACAAACATGTGACAATTTGTTAAATTACTCGAGGCGCTCACCTACCAGTATAATACTAGAGACAAAAACCACCATCAACCACAATAAAGAGTTATTAAAATCAGCAATGGATTAAATATGAAGAAACAAGTGCCTTGCACAAACGCCGTGCACGTATAGGTGCTTCTGTTTCCGAAAGGGGTATGACGTAAGCCAATATCATTTAAAATTAATACAAACTACGGGGAAATTTACGACATATGGTCTCGATTGCAACTCAAATAATTTATTATCTCGGAATCCATGTATCGTTGCGTTTAATCGACTCTTAAATTACTGAAAGACTCGTTTGTAGCGAAAACTACTTATGCTCGGTGTAAGCCTGTTTCGCCATTAGTCGGAATATTTCACTTTTATGCACCAATTCGTTTTGTTGGAACTATAAATTGGGGCTAAAATCCTTTCAATGGGCCTATAATTTGCGTTTAATGTCCAACGTATGTGTAGTCCATTTTGAGCGCAATATTCCTACGAATCGAATAATTCATTTTTATGCTTCCTTTGATGCAAAATATGACCAAGTATTGGGAAACCTTTTCGATGTGGTAACATTTTTAAGGTCACACGCATGGGCAAACATGGAATATAACAGCGAAGCGTTTAATTAAATAGCAGCTCCGTGGAAAACATACGGCGATACAATCAACGTTCTTGTTATTTCATAATACATCGTGTATTTTAGCTCTTTTAAATGAACTTCACGCATAAATCATCAATTTCCGTAATTATGAATAGACACCATTTATTTGATATTTAAGCTCTTATTTCAAAAAAGGAGTTTTCCACAACCTCATTACTCAACCTTTACAGTAAGAACATTTCGAAGTCTGGCAACTATTTGCACTATAGACTGACTAATGTATATATCCATGAATTAAAGTGCAGAATTATCTGTACAGAAATTTGTTGACTTTTTAATAAAGAAAACGATGTTAACCCCATAATTTTTTTTACTATAGCAATTTGCGTATCAGATATTGTCAAAAAGATTTATCAGCCATTGTAACTTAGAATTAGTGGAAATAAATAGTGCTGTTATCAGCATGCATTTATTGTCGAAAAAGACTCGATTTGTCATTCCGCAAAAATTGCAGAGATATGCATCAGTTTCACACTCACAAAAAATGGAATGAAATGAAAGACACGCCAAATTTACGCTTGTATAGATAAAACTAAGTTAAATATTTTCAGTTACATGTATTTCGCATTCATTTAAAAACATATTACCCTTTTAATTCAGTCGGGAGAAAATACTGTATACCTTATATACGTAGTGTTGCGTGTATTGCATAAAAAGATTTTTTACTACAGTTGTAGGCTACTGTCAACTGCGAGAAATAGTGATAGGAATAGTACGTATAATTGCCCGTCATCTTTTTCTATTGAACGCTTTATACCAATATACTAACAATTGATTTTGCCGAAAACTAATTTTTTCCCTTAAGTATACAAACTTTCGTCGTTGACAACTTCTGCAAATTTGTTGACAACTTTGTTCATTTTTTTTAAACAGAAGTAAAAAAACACAGTGTATGCGTTACACCCCGCGATATAAAGCTCAGTTTTTATCGTAAAGATACCGAAGGATTTGTCTCGCCGAACTATTACGTAAAAGTCTACTCAGTTTTAACTTCCTTTTAGAGAAATTTGATTTGTCTGATTTAGGACCAGACGTCCGCATCAGCGAGCAAATATGGGATACAGTATGTTTACATGGCAAAATGTAATTACGTTTACCTTTCGTCTGTTGTGCGCCACTGCGCCAACATAGTGAGTGTATCATGACTGCACACGTGATTACGTGAGCAGCTTCCCAACGAAACCGCATAGCTATTCGGATTCGATGCATGAAAAATGTGCTGACGTTCAGCAGCTTTCATTACTCCTTTTCCTATTTGCCCAATTGGGATGCCGATGAAATTAGTGCGCTCAATTAGCTGCCCCCCTTAGATATTCATATCCGTGACAGTGTGGTCAACTGTTTGATCATTATGATAAATTGATCCAAATTTCCCATTAGCATTCAGCCAAGAGAAACCGCAGAATATATATACTGTACATTTGAAAAGGTTCGCATCTCGAAGACTTTGAAACAAAACAGACCAACCTCCATAGTTAGCAACCTCTACGAACTGGGCAGCCAGTTCCCGAAACGAGACTGCAGTAATCTCGTTTCACTATATACGGAAAATTTTGGCAATACAGTCGAGTTTCTGAATACAACAATAGTTGAAACGCAATTAATAAGGAGCCATCCATAAATTACGTCCGGAAAAGGAAGGGAGGGGGTATGTAAAAATGGGACAGGCGGACAGGGGAGGGGGCCGGGTGAGGGGTTCAAGAAAAGTGGACGTCCGGATGTCAACTTGTGCTTAAACTGTAATCAGTTTTTGATCATAAATTGATTGCATTGGTTTTATTTTCTTGCTAATCAATTTATAGGCAAATTTGCTGATTTCTTTCAGCTTACAAAGCCTGCATCAGCTATTTAATACATTACTGCCCCTGTATGGAGGAATAGTTTATTTTGGCCTTTAAAACTGGGTGGTTTGTTATTTTGTTAGGGGAAATTCCCTGTTTTATTGAAAGAAGTGAATTTGTACAGTTAGTTCTGGCAAACATGAGTAATACTGGTAAGAAACTTGATTAAATAATTCATCCCCCTTCAAATTAATTATAGTTTGAACTTGAAAGTAATGCTATAATATTCTGTAGGTCTGCGGTTCACTAATGGTAATATTTTCAATGTAAAAAGTTATAAAGAACATATTATAAATTGCTTATGTAATCAACAAGCTGTTTGCAAAATTGGACGAGACATGTGGGGGAGGATGTGGGGTTACATAAACAGGACAAGGGTAGACAGGGGAGAGGGGGAGGTCTAAAACCCTGGAAAACTACAGGACGTCCTTTATGGATGATCCCTAATGCAAAAAGCGAGACTCGGTTCAGCGATTGAACTGTGTATTTGTTCGACGAATTTCTGTAATAACCTGAAATCAATTGATAAAATGATGGATAATAGCCTGAAATGGGCGATATATTTGTCTCAGATTTCCTGGGCACCGTTGGAAAGAGATAAAAAGTGGGAGGGTGTAGGCATTCTTCGTGTAATGGGCGCTTTGTAGGCTTATAACATACGTGAGCGTGGCCGATGCGATGTATATATCCGTCTATCATTTTAAATTCATTCCATCATATATGGCTTCGAAGTATATTGCGAGAAGACAGAGATGTGCGTGGAAGCGTCTGATAAGAAAATTCACGGCTTGTACAACTCGATACGTGGCAATTTAAGCTCGGCATCTCAAGCAACGAAGCAACCCGATTTCGAATGCTTGCCACCGGATGTGACCATAGTATAGAAAGTCTAAATTTTAGAATTGTGGGGAATATTGAGGAGACACGGGCATCCACCGTGCATAAAACAATCTTTCCAGATAAATACTATGAAATTAAAATATAATGGTCGATAAGAAATTTCAGTCCAGAAAATGTCTCGTACGATAAATGAAACGTATATACAGTGTATATGAAGGCTTTAATTAAAAATTTAAGAACCCTGCCAAATATGATGTTAAATATTTTGCACAGCTCAACAGCACCTGCAAAAACCCATAGCACACGATATAAATAGAAAAGCTAGCTATATATGCAGTGTAATACTGTAGCAACTTTTGCAAAACCATGAAAGGATAACATCTACATGTACATTACGTAGGCGAAATTATACAATATATCAATATGTTATAATTCGACCCGATGTCAACAAACCATCATATATTTGACATCGAAACGATTATATACAGGTTACTGTTAATCAGTTCCCGAAACCACCCTATCCCAGAACATCATGCTCTGATAAATATAGAGCTTTAGGTTGGAGTCAGCTGTCGTTGTCTGCAGACAAGTAGAAAACAATCACTTTCACATCTTTGGTGAAAATAGAGGTCCCTCAGATCATTTCTTAATATACAAGAAAAAAAAAGTTAACTAAAATTGCTCCTATATTCATACGGTATCGAAGATACATGTACTTGAAGATACATTGATGGGTACAAACACAGTGGAAATGCGTGTATTATTAATCTTTGATTTGCCCTTATAATGTAACCATTTCAACTATTCCATGGTGTGGAAATGCTGCCAAAATCGAGCCATTCCTTACCAGTCGCAACTCCCGGCCCTAATTTTGCTCCAGATTGGCTTAAGATTCTCGAGATACCCCGATTTAAGTGTTTCCATTTGCATGTAAATAACGTGTCATTTGAGGCATAACATCAGTGGACTACGACTATTTCAAAATGCACTGAATACAAATATGCATTAAGTATTTCTTAGCACATTTACTCTGCAGGATGCACACGGGTAAACTTAACATATTTAAAGGGGAATGTTGCATTTTTATAATTATGACAATGCAACAAATGGAAGACGTTAGAAGAATACAACATTAAATACACAAAATGAAAAGAGAAAGACAAATTTAACGCTTAGTTTTGTGTCGCTGCTATGGACATTTAGGTAGAAATCGCATATTTTTTCAATATACCTTTGCAGAAATGATGATATTCCTTTAAAGCTGGACATGATTTCCCGAATTTACACTGAATACTTTCCTTATTCAATCAAACGTTTTTTCATTATCAATTGCGACATATGGGATTACAGTCAATACATATGCAAGCGATCTTGCACGTGTATAAACGATTAATATAAGACTGCTAGCATAGCCATCTTAAATAATTTACTATAGCAGTTACTAAATAATGTCAAGTGGCGCAATTTCGAAATGTTTTAAAAAACGTTGTGGCGATCACGGCTTATCAAGGCAGACTCGTTTAAAGTTTAACAACAGCTGCAATTACTTATAATTTTGATTCATTTTACTTAAATTTTCATTTGTTATACTTATTGGACTGTGTGAACATTACTGATAGAATTTCCGGATTTTTTTCTCAAATTATTCAAATATACAGTCCAACGGTGTTTAAAACAACTCAATTAGAAAGCGATCGTTCAAAGGACTCTTTGAGTGCATTATAAAATGAATATTAAGCTTCGAAAAGGGGAAAACAGCGTACGTATAATTCACAAGGATTCCATTGCCAACCGTGTCTTGGAAGTCAAAAATTCGTTATCCCTCGATGTAATTAGAAATCAAGAAGTTCGTTGAAATATAAAAACTATCCCGGCTTTTTCTAGAACTACCGATCATAAGATTGGTAATGTAAAGCTATCAGATATCAGCGCTGGCTGAGTGGCTTCTCGGTTCTATAAAATATAGCCCGCAGGTCTTCTCGCGAGCATTCTAAAACTAATAAGTTGCAGTGGATAGCTTTTCTTGTCTCGATGTTCAAATATTGTCAGTTTTTTTTCATCAACTTCTCGGAACGGCATGATCAGCCTCGCCATATGCCAGCAAGCCGTGCTTTGGATAGAGCGCCGCGAATGCTCTGGGTACATTATCGGAAACATGTCTAGCATAACGTGGGCTACCACAATTTCTCATAAGAGGCAAGAACTTGCAGTTTGCAGTCATCTTTCCCGTACACTATTGGAAAAAGAAGAGGCACAAGAGTGAATTATTACGCCAGACGTTCTATACATTATCCCGCATCGTGCAGATTTATTAAGCCTAAGCGATTACAAAACCCCTTCCTTAATCGTTCAAATATGTGGATAATTCGCTAAGAAGCCACAAATAATATTCTCAATTATCCCTCGGAGAAAATGCCTGGATTGCTAATAATGGATTTTGAAATGATATTTTTATTCGGAATAAAAGGTAAATTTGGAAGGCATTTCAAATGCAATATTTTTAACGAGTATTTGGGGTAATGGTGATTTTTATAGATAAAATTAGACGTTGCAATGGACTTCTTGAGGATAGAGAAGGTAACCAAATAGGAATTCAACTTAACGGGGACCTACTGTATAATAGCACTTGCTGTATATAATTGGTAGCAAGAATTATCACATTGAATTTCTGTATACCTACAGTATACAGTATATACTTTAGGGCACCGAGTTGAATCGACGTTTTTTAATGGCCCGTTAATACACAATACGTTATTAGTATGAATTGTCTTTTTTGCGCGCTGAAATAAGCATTTTTCATGGAAAAATTTAACATGCATGTATTGCCGTCAAAATGCCACCGTGGATGAATGTAGCAATAGAAAGATATCTTAAATAACAACAGTGAAGCAATCACAATAAATGGAATCATTTACATGTTGAAAAACTTGATTCATATGTAAAACTAACAGAGCATTTAAATCTGAAATACTGTTCAAATTAAAGAATTGTCTACCTCTATAAAGCACAAGGAACTCGGGGCTCAAACGTACATTTTCACCAGTAGTAATGCAAACGTTGAAACCATTTCTATGCAGCACTGAATGGGCAATACGCACCATTTTTTGAACATTGCCTATAGGTTGCAGATCTCTCGGTGTGAGCCCGCAAATCCTATTTTTATTAGATCAGGCATTTCAAACTGAACAATCAAAGGTTAGCTGAGCAGAAAAACGCTCCATTTGGTTCGGCCTCGCTCGATAACGGCGTCAGTGTAAATCTTTGCGCAAGACAACTTTTACCATAAGGTACAGTTATGATGAACACAGTTATAAGGTACATAACGTTATGTACCTTGGATTTGATGCTAAAATCCAAAAATCGAATGCGTCCTTGCTTGCAATTTCCGGATTTGCGGACAAAGACTTAAAACAGCACGATTTTGTACCAAAGAAGAAGTCGAAGAAGCACAAGTTTCCTTTATTTTATTCTATATTTCTAAAATAAGTTCTGGTCGATCTCAATTTCACCATTGACGGTATAAGGCGTCGATTTTTCGAACTACCCCCCCTTTCCTTTGGACTCCCCCTTAAAGGTGATTAAAAATTTCTATATATTTTGTTGCTGTTGCTGAAACCCACGAAATTCCACTTTAAATGGCGCTGCAGAGTATATTTTTGCTTTATCTTACTGCATTTGGGGTGAACAATGTTTATTTGAAATCGCTAATTTGTTTAATAGAAATGCAATAGGAAATGTAAAGGAAGGGACTAGATAATAACAGAATATAGCGATCTCTACTTTGTACATGTACATGTACAAGTAGATCTTTGGTCCGACATTCGCTGCAATATATTCCATGGAACCATCGACTTCATACCCGCAATTAATTGAATGTCAAATTTCGCAGTTTTTATATGTACGTTTTAGTTTATATATGGGATACTAGTGTGGTTCTTTCTAATTGCTCATTATATGTATACGATGTTGAACTAATTTAATCTATGAAGCCATAAAAAACAATTTACGCAGCCGTATGTATGTAGATGCCAAGAAATAAAATTTAAATAATATCTACTCTCTCACTTTAACATTTATTTTTGATTTCATAGTAATATCTATTTTTACATAGTAGTCAGTCACAGTTCAACCATTCCTTGTTAATTAATTCAAATCAATTGGAAGTTAAAATATTCGTCAGAGAAGAAATGCAACTTATAATGTAATAATTTTCGGAATACTTTTTTTAGCGCGCATTTTGCAAAAATGCATTCTTGTAACCGCTTATACAGTGGAAAGATCTAGTTTCTACATCTCACTCGAACTATCCCTAGAAACCATTGTGCTACAACTACATTATACGTGTATAACGAACTGCTGAGGAAGCTCAATAATGTACGCTGTGCAGTGGAGCATAGACATACATTTTAAGCTAGATTAAAATGTAGACAAAAAGAGCAGTTGATATCTGACAGGGTTTCTCCACGCATACAGAATGTACAATTCTGATTCATTCATTAGAAATATTGATCCACCATTAAAGCATTGTTAATTCGAAATTTAATTAAAAAGCTCGACAATGGGAAAATATTGTTGCACGGCGTCGAGTTCATGAGTTATCAATTAAAACGAGACGAAAAAAAAATTGCGAATGGTTTTGACAAACCCTCGTAGTCATTGTTTGAAGTATTTCCCTTAGTGTCCGCTCTACATTGCCCAGATCAAACAATTTCTATATACATTGTACTGGCTAGTTGGTTGGTTTTTCAATTTTAACGTTGGCCTATTTCTGTAATGCAAGATTTCTATAGACTATGTGCAAATAAAATATCCGATATGATCACGATTGCATCTTTAGATGGTTCACGAATGACTTAGAAGATGTATAAAAGCATCAATATTGCATGGAAATGAGTGATTCCTGTCTAAAAGGAGAGATTTCTCCATTTCTAGGTAGTCCAATGTACTGAATATGGCGAGAATATTTTATGGAAAACGTCAATTCCTAAACTTTTCTCTTTCAAATATACAATAGTTCTTGGCAATCACTTGCAAAATGCCACGAGTATATTTGTGTTAAGTAAAGTTAAATCATATATATCGAGATAAACCCAAAGGCAAATTTCAGTGCATCAATCTGGGCTGAAAAAAAAGTCGAGTTCTGGTCCCAAATAAAACAATTGCTACGAGACAATTTGTTTGTTCAGATATGAAAATGAAAATTAATGAGCATCTCCATTTACGAAGTTAATGATACCGCATCTTGTTTTCTTACGTTTTCCGCAAGGGGGGGTTTTCATTACAAAAAATGGTCGCGCCAAAGGAGTTTTAGATATAATCGCCCAGAACAAAGGCAGTTTGGTACACGATACACATGTAAATGATGCGGACGAATTATCAATGCAGGTCAGGAAACTGAGCTTTCCTTTCCTCTCAACAAGGTTTCAAGCACATTAACATTAATTACAGTATAGATCTATGCATTAAACTTGTAGACACCTTATACACAGTCGGAAGATGCGATAGTTTATCTATAGGTCCTCCTACAAACACTTCAGAAATACCACATACAGTAGTTTTACACTGGGAGAGTAGCATCACGAGATGTGCCAACGATTGTATGGCCATCAATGGAATCAAGAGCTATCACTGGATAGAACAATTACCACGTTTCAAACTCTACTTAAAGAAATGCAAAATGAAATGATAAAATCGACAATTGATAGAAAAATCTCAAATGTCCTCGACTCGAGTGCTTTCTTCGTGAATTGTTTTTGACAGTGCCAAACACATCCTTTGAAATATCGATTTCACCACTATCCTCAACGCGAATGACGTCACACCTCTTAATCACCCTCCCAATAAATTTAACTATAAAAGTGGGCAAAATTGGTTCGCAATGACATCGTAAAAGCACGAAGCAACAACGCGACACAGCGTTGACATGTCGCACCATCGCTTCTGGAGCGAAAACCTGCGTACACGAGGCCAAAAGAGTTCGCAACTATGCACCAACAAATTCGGTTAACGAACGTTGGGTTATTTGGTGGGTATAGTTTATGGGCTCAAACACTGGCCTCTGCCACTGTTAGAACGAAGGAACAGAATGTATACCATGAAAGATTCAGAACCATGAGATGCATCTCTACGGCACTCATTCTCAGAAGGTGCTGGTAGAATCGCTCAATCGCTATAGAACGGAAGAGGTCAGGGGCCCCAGCCAGCTATAAGAATACACCAGCGTGGAAAAAGCATCGATTCTCAATTACACGGGGATGGAAAACCCCATCGAGCTCGTCGTTTAACCTTTCGTATCCCAGAAAATCGGTTCGCAAACACGCGGCCAACAAAGAAATGTGGATGTACGAATGAAAGACTTACCTAAAGGTATTAAGACGGGATATGCCGAAGAGCCCACTAAGAAGATCGGGATCCATAGAAAAGCAATTTGCCGAGTCAACACCGCGCCAGCAGACATTCTCGGCTCCGTAAACGTAGCGAAACAGCGAGCGGTTAAACTGACGGACTTACTGAGGTCGGAAGCCAAAACGAAGAACGAGTTGGTCAACTGTCACCATCACGTCCCAGTTTCTTAGCCTTGATCCCGCGTAATGCTCTTTGCGGTCACCGAGCGTCCGAGCGTCTTAATCCCTCTTCAGCGCGCGAACATCGCCAGTCTCTTGTCCGAAGAATCACCGACAGTCCGTCATCGTCCTCCCGAAGGCTCGAGTCACCAGTGGTAGTCGAGGTCAATATTTGGGCAAGAATTGCGGCACATTCCGAAAGAAGAGGAAAAAAACGAGGCTAGCCACTGGGTGTCGGGCAGGACACGAGCGTTCGTCGGATGCGAAGCTCCGTGAAGTCTCTCCTCCGGTCGATGGTGGCGTGCGGAGAACCAGAGATGAAGTGAGCGATTCACTTCTTCGATCGCAGCATCCTCGACTCTGCGGAGATGATGCCCTGCCGCAAAGGCAAGAGGCGAGGAAAACGCTGCTGGTGCTGCGAGGAGCGGAGGAAGGCGTCTGGCGACGGAACGAGCAGCGCGTCCCTGCCATCGCGCAACAATTAAAGGGGAACCTGCCCGATTCCTGCATGCGTGCATGGGGAGAACAAAGTTTACACCGAACGAGATTGCGCAGGCAGGATCTGGAGGCTATATTTCGAAACCGTGCGTACATGTGTGCGTGGTGGACTTCCGATCATCGTGGATTTCTAATTTCATGTCCATGTAGTTGGAAGGCATCTTCAGTTTGTTTTCTTTATGGGTGCATCCGAAAGAAATGCTCGCGTAAAAATGCGGATTTAATTCTGTCGTGAAACTAAGTTTGCGATAACATCTGGCACTTCCCACATAAACACTACAAGTCTGTTTCAATTCGAGCGAGTCTTGCTTAAGCAATATTCATCTGATTTTGAGACACTGCGTTGTTCCAATGTCAACATTTTAAAACGTGGAATTTGTTTTTAAGGCCTAACTATAATAACTGTCATGCTATGGGAAACTTATTACACGGGTTTTACGAGGAATTCGGGCTGCGAAATTCTATAATTAATGATTACTCTTGAATGTATGATCTATCAAAATTACAGAAAATACTTTTTAACTTTAAAAAGTATTGTGTACTTGTACAGAAACATTTGATTGAAATATGGTGTACATGTACTGTATATGATGAACCTTAAACATTGTAGGCACATTTCTTCGTTGCCATGATTATTCTTATGTTTTCCACGATTTAACTTTTTTTTTATCTATTCGTCAAAAAAGCCTATATCCGTTTCAAAGTACGCTCGTAATAGTTTGAGACTAGTTACAGTATGCAGGTCTTCAAGCGGATTGGAAACCTGATAACTAGAAAATAAGTCATGCTACATAATTGAAAACAAGTGAACATTACATCTGTAATATACAGTAGAAGTATAACTTGAAATGTGTGCGCGAGCTAGCAACTGGCTTTCAATATGATGTAAGAGATTTGTAAGCTAAAGTAAATGATTTGCATTTATTGTGCTCAATATTTTGCCATGAACGACTGACGAATGATATTTATGATACTTAATAGAAAAATCAATACGTTTGTTGCGACTGTAGATATCAGTTGGTCTACAGTGACCTACCCGACCTTTACAGGATAGGCTTAAATCAACAAGCATAACCGCAACCAGAATTCAATATACAGTACATGTACTAACAATATACGTATCACGATTTACTTTGGAAGCCGTTAACGATGGAAATGGAAAAATATCATAAGTAGTATAGAAATAGGGAACAAATATAATATATTAAATTGTAATTAAAATCTGTGTAGTATATAAAAAGTTATAAAAGTTCACATCGGTACTTGCACAGTGGAGAAAACAAGTATCATGCATGCATGTAGGCTACTTGTATATTCAGCATTTCGCTCATTTTAACAGCTCAGAATCTTTTTTGCTTTGGATTTATACTATCTGCTTTGGATATAAAAATTGATTTCTATTGTTGATATGAGTTTTCATGACTGTCCGGAGGCTGATCGCTGACTATGTTACGGGTCAACGGCCTTTTATTTTTCTGTTCATGACGATGAAATGTATAGGGCGTCTTGCGGTCTGGATACAAGCCTCATATTAAAAACGTGGACATATTAATAAAAAAAATGTGACATTGAGTGGTATGAATAAATCTAGAAAAATCTTGAAAGCACGAGGCAGAAGTAAATGTATTTAGGTCTACGTTTTTTTTCAAAGAAAGTGACGGCAACTTCTCGACTCAATCTGAATAAGAATTTGCATGCATGTTGTTTAGATACAGTGTATCCTGCAATTCCTGTCTCCGAAACGTATAGCTCCATGGAATACAAGCTCATGTTAAATTTTGAGAACCATCTTCATTCTGCAGTATCTGTTAAAATAAACTGTCCGTATTGAAGAAAGGTATACATGTGTTTGTTCATGAAGACAAACATGTATATCGCTATAAAATCACCAGCTGATTGGTGGCCTTTGAAGATCACAATCTAATGCTTCAAATCATGCAATAAATTATTATTAACTAAGTATAACTGATTTCCGTCATAACACTATATACTTAGTAAAACGTCAGAATAGAAGCAAAGGTTGCAGCAGTTCATAACAACAAATACTGTATATGTGAGAAGATATATATTTTGAACAATGTAATTATACATAATATTGTATTATACCCATATTGTAATCTATGTTGCTGTATACTGTATAGGCTACAGTACTTATATGTATAAGACAAGGGCTAAACACAATAACAAAAAACGCTGATGTAAGAGCGAGGTACTGTAAAGCTATAGGTAGGTACATGTATATACTGTACATACCTTTACAATTATTTGGCAGGTTATATTTACAGGGTTATTACAAAAGAATCATCGGGTTTAAAAAAATATATACAGTACAAAGTATTTTAGATATAATATTAAATGACACGAAAAGAAAGGGCAAATGTCCAAGTTTAAAACGCGCACTCGCAAACTCTCCTTTAAACGCCCAGGTGGCAGCACGAACCAAGTATCCAAAATGGCGTCAATGCGGCAGAAAGTGTTTTGTGCGCTCGAGTATGCAAGCTCACAAATGCTGTGAACAGCATTGATAGGGATACTTCAGCTTTTATGGACCAAACTGGACTACCGTGTGTCGTGTGACACGAAGATACTTTCCAAAGTATATCTTTTTGAAACCTGATAATTCTTTTGTAATAACCCTGTATTAAATGGTTTATAGGAACTTCTTCAATGATATCCAAATGTGCATATATTAAGCAAAGGTTTTTAGGGTAGGCCTACTTTAGTTTATTTTTAATCATATTGACTGAGTATTGCCTCACGTAGTAAATATACCATGGCAACAAACTAAACATACAATGAAGCGACACGCTATAGGCATTTTACAGTCATATTGACGTTCCATGATTCTTGTTAAAAAGTATATATTGTACATAGGCCGTAAGTGGTTAGGCAGTTAAGGTAGTTGAAGATCCATTGGAAATAATCCAACTAAATTTCCAGCAAAATCGAAATTCAAGCCAACTGAAATACTTGATTTTTTCCCAATAACGTCAAACTACCGTAGATGGCAATTCCTTGAAATAGCCTATTTGTATAGAACATAAGAACAGATAGCAAAAAGTATAGCGACCATAACTACATCCGCAAAGGCAATTTCAACGAAAGTCTATTGGGCGATTTTTGCTGATTGTATTGCCTTCATTTCAAATACAATTTTTTCCGTATGATAGGATTGAGTTATTTCTCCTGGCAACATTCTAAGAAAACTAGCTTTCATGTCTTTCATTCCTCGCATTGTCTATGGGCAAAAAATACAGTCAACTATTTCTTTATACCGATAATATGCCTTAATATAAATTGTCGAAGAAAATTTCTCCTGGTTTTACTGTTTATAACCTATATGATCAGAATGCAGCCAATTAAATGGTGGATTAGGCAATTACTCTTTCCAAGAAAATGAGTAGCAGAAATAATGCCTATAGGTTCGTGACGAAGACCATTTCAAAAGCTTTGAATCTACGTGCAAATGCCAAAATTTAAAAACTACACTTTGAATGTCAAAATCTTACATCTTTGCGCTTTATAGGATAAAGATTGGTAGTTATTCTGAGAAATTCGATGAATTTCAATGTTAACTCTTTGTGTTTACTAAGTTTTAAAATAATGCAAAGATCGATCAGGTAAAACGATAACCCAAGGTATAGTTTTAGAAATACATAAGAATCTCTCAATTGTCGTAAAAAACTGCTTATTGTGAGATAATAATACATTAAAAACTGTTACAAACAACTTTGTCTACATTTGGAGCCATTTGGAGTTAGTTTATGGATTTTTAATGGCCTATTTCTTCATGCAAAGGCTAAACGCCAACGCTCCTTACGGGGGTGCATTATTATCAGACCAAGCTTTGCATGATTTTAAGAATGTGATTAAACTTCGCAAATACAATTCATTCACGGTCTTATACAGTATGTCAAGTCCTACACGCATGTACATACATTGAATAACACTAATCATGCGCAAACAGGATTCCAGAACACTGTACCAAATGTAAGACTCAATCTATCTTCTATATAAATAAAAATGTAAACGTCGATGTGTTACTTATAGGTAATCTCCGAAAGTTCTTCACCGATTGCTTTCAAATTTTCACACGACGTTGCCTTGGGA
>JAQGAO010000766.1:0-29733 GCA_034697705.1 Ommatoiulus sabulosus | reverse complement strand
TATTTATTGTTATTATTTTTAACATCTTCGTGGACCCCCAGTACCTAATCCATGGACCCCAGGTTAAGAAACCCTGTGCTATAGTAAACAGGGCCTGCTATATTACGAACTTCTATGAGGAAAAAAAGCATATAGTCCATACAAAGGGTAATATAATATAGCATTCCAAATGAAAAAGCACAGTATAGTGTGGAAAAAGTGAAAGAGGTGAGCGTGACACCCGCCCCATTTTGGTTATTGTCTCAAAAGCGGGGATAGGCGATGTGAAGTGTCTAATTAAAGCCCATGATTCGCAGATTCGCACAACATAATTCTTTCCCAGTTCGAAAATCTTACGCGGAATAAAACTTGGATTTAAGGGATTTACGAACGCAGCGCCATCCAGCGATCACGAATGGCGACAGGAATATGGAACGCCGTTAGGAAAAACTTCAAGCGTCAAAACTCGTCGAAGAAAACGTCAAAGAACGTTGTCAACAGCAAATTTACGTATGCTTTCAGTATTTTCAGGACTTACCGTGTCCAAGGAATCTGTTTTTTGGGCGAATAGTTGGCCTGTCCATCGAAGCTGGAACTCCGCATTTCGAACATCATGCTTCGCTTGGTGTTTAACAAGATCTCGTTGCTCACCTTGTACTCCGACTTGAAAGGTAACTGAGGCATTTTTGATTGCTGTCCTTGTCTTTTCGAAATTTGATCTTTTATTTGGGTCCAGTTAGCTCATAGCAGCAATGTTCGGATAAACTTCTCTCAGAAGCCACAAGTTACGCAACAGCGCCGTCGAACGTCCGCAACTCGGAGTACAAAAAAGCAGGAATAATTGACGGGCCACCTGCGCAATTTTACGTGCGAAAACCTCTCCAAAATTAATTCGTTGACAATAAATAATCCAAGGTGCGAATACACCGTTTGATTATTATCGGCTTAAAACATTTGTTTACTTAGCTGTTCAGTTCTTTTTTTACCCTGTTGTTGTTGCTCCGTGCAGGAAAAAAAGGTGATTTTTAATGCTTCGTCCAAACTTTCAATCTAAATTTATTTCGAATGCACCGTACAGTGACGTCATTAACGTGGTCAAGAACGGGCTTGACCAAAGTCATCCTTAGGAACGAAAACGAAGTTATCCTCGTTAACTGAGATTGGAGTAAACTGACAAAAAACGTTGTTTTGCCAAGTCAACAAAACTCTTCACAAATCCGAACTCCAAACTCCAGGTTTGAGACGCGCACCTTGACAGCGCAACGCCCTGCCACATGTGTGAGCTACGCTGCTGACACGCTCCGCTATAGAGCGGATGTGCTGCGTCTGCGCATGCGCGTTGCGCCGCGTGCCTCAACTTGAAGTCGCCATGGCAACGCCCACGTGGTTGGCGGAAACCGATGGAAAAAAGTTGCCACCGAAATACATATCTTACATCCGGAGTCGTTCGATGAGTGGAATGAAAAGATTCGCCTCACGTTGCGCCAAACTTTGGTTTGGTAATCGACGATTAAAGCAATTCATAACCCCTGTATCAGCAATTCTAAAAAATATATTACGCTACTTTCGTTTTTTAGGAAGGATTCTTTGTTAATTTTTATTTTTGTAGTAGAAATGCATCTACCTAAGACTAAATATGCTGAATGTGTTGATTATTCTCTTTTTTAAAAAACTTAAAAATTATGCAAAATGACAAGTGCAAAGATTCGAAAAAAATCGTCGTTAGATTCTTTACGCGCATTTTTTCAAAGTTTGTTTATTTAAAAAAAAATGAAAGGCAGAATTTTAATTTTGTCATGAATTCAATAGCTTCAGGTATTTGCGTCATATTGAAAGGGGTAATAAATATGGAAATATTAATCCTTTTTGAAAAGGAATGTATCGTACTGTATAAGTTATACCATTGTGGGTTCGGTGTCGTAGACCCCCATTTTTGAAAATAATAATTGGAACGTCTAAATAGAGGATGACTGTAACATAGAATTTGAAATAGCATGTGAGAGGGAAAAAAAAGAAATCAAACGAAAAAAAAAATGTAGAAACGTTATTCAGAAGTATATATTTGTTAAGTATAGGGTTATCATCGCCTTTAGCTAGGAAACTTAAAATGAAACTAACGTGCATTCAACGTATTTTAAGATGTTGTTGATCGCGTTTGCCAAGTAATCATTTTTCCACCAAAACAACAACATGTTATTTATCTACTGTATATCTATATACAGTATATAGATATACATGTAGATATAAAAAAGAGTTGTATGTTTGTGGCGTAGTGGGCGAAAAGTTATTCCATGAAGCCCCTTTGCTAAAGTGGTATGGGGGCGCTTTCAGCATGGGGCATGGGGTGCTGCGGTCATGATTCGTGCATTAGGCGGCTAGGCCTACTTCGTCGCTTCAGCAAGTCGCTATAAACACGTCAAAATAAACACGACTCCACTTAGTGAAGTCTACGAAATATTGACAAAATAAAAATTTAAACATTTTTCACGCTTCATGATTTTCAATTAGTAAAACACCTAAGTTTACCAAAATGAACAAAACTAACTTGTGTCAGTTTTGAAGCGGTGTTGCAATTGTGGCACTAGGTACACGAAGTTTAAAAATTTGTCCCGCATTAACTCGTGTGAATTTTTTGTATTTTCAAACACCTCAGCATGTTTGCAGCAAATGGAGTTTAAGACACGTTTTACTCCACATTTTCTTTCATGCCTTCATCATGTTTCTAACATAAATCTTAAATGTTTAAGGTCAATTACACTGTGGCAAGAAGCGAAAAATTCCCAAATTACTTACACATATTACAAGTACATGTATGTAAACATATTGTGAAAACATGTTGCACACAAGAAATTCACGTGTTCCCATAAAACCCCCATGTGAAATCTTGAATGCCTATCCGTAACATGTACTAAAATGGTTCCAACTGGCTTTTTCTGGAGGGGAAACATGCTTTCATCATGCAACAACAATATGAACATAAATCGATCGTTAAGCTAATCAGTGCTCGGTGCATCCCGTGTACAGAAAACAAAAGATTTCTGTTGAGTTGTACTTTTTTCACGTCGCTTTTGTTTGTGCAACGAGCGCAAAATTCAATACCCCGGTTAATTAATGCCGGTTATTGTTGTGTTTCTTCTCGTCGTTCGTCATTGACGTCCATAAAACCGTTATTGAACAAGTTATTTTCGCAGGCAACAATACGCCTTGCGGTGGAAAACAACAGACACAAGGCCATCGAAGTTCGGAAGAATTAGAGAGACCAATCGTTTACCCCATTAAACCACTTAGTATACTGTTTATACCAGGAATTTAAGATCTTTGAGTTGTATAACTTCTCAAGCGGGGATTTGATTCCTTGAGAGAAGATTTAAATCTGGTAATTTATTGCCAAGAACAAGTTTCTCATGAATCGAAATGAGAGGTCGTTTTTTACGAACAAAACCATGTTAAAACACGCCTTTCACGTCTGATGGAATTAAACAATGCTTCTGTTTCAGTATTTAGAACTGTCATCTTAAGTAGGGTACACACTATCACCAAACCAAAACTTAAAACTCCAAACTTGAAATTTTTCTGGTTTGTGGCAACGAAAAAATTGGCGTAGCAAACTGTTTTTGCCAAACTAAAAACTCGAAAATCAAGTTTTCAAGAGAAATAGCCAAACATTTTAGCGGTGGCGCTGCTATCAACGCTTCGTCTGCACGATATCGATGATACTGCAGACGACAGCAAATAGTTAATGATAGGCGATAGTGATATCCTCTGTCGTCTGATGAGTTTTGTCAATATGGTTTGTCGCAATGTGTACGGTACGCTCAGGTTTTGCAAAACTAGTTTGAATCTAGTTCACGTTGAAAGTTTGGGGTTTGTGGTTTTTAGTTTTGGCTTGGTGGCTAGTGTGTACCCGACTTAAGAAACTATTTGAGAAAGACCGAAGTAAGCGAGATCTTCCTTGAACATGACGGTTTGTCCATACGCAGGGTGGATCAAAAATATTTTGCAAAGTATTCACATACAGAATACGTTGAATCCAGAATCGTATAGCGACTAGCAATAAGTTGAGAGATTCCCGTTACGAACATAAAAACGAAATTTATGCCAATATTCGAGCTAAAACAAATAAAACTGCGATTTGAAGCGGCAGGATGGAACGATGAGGAGGGAAGAAGTTTTATTGAGTCTTTCTGAGGATTTTATGCCTTTTTTGTGCCACATGACATTCAATAAAACCGCATTTCCTTTGAAATCAAAAGCAGTACTATACCACTTGGATTACTGGGGAGAAATTGCAGGTTGACATGTATGGAAATTTAAAAAATTGCAGAAAAGCTGCCTCGTTCGAAACTAAAAATCTCCGCATTTAAACGTAGTTAAACATTTCTAAAAAAAAAACTGCTGAAGACAATAAAATTCGGCAATTCTTTAACTGTCGGCTAAATGCGGTGGAAATAAATTTGAAGTGATTTTTTTGATACTGGGAAAATAATGTGTAATAGAAAACTCGGAGATATTGTATTTACTTTTTTTTTAAAATTTCAAACACTTTAGAAGACTGGAAAAAAAATTGGAAACGCGGAGAATCCGAAAATATTCTGCGAACGTTTCGCAAATGCAGAGAATGACAAGTTTATCCACAATTTTTAAAAAGAAATCTGAATAAAATGAGAAGTAAATTCGCGGAATTTAAGAAGTTACACTAAACATGATATAAAAAGATTTAGAGAACAAATTATAGCTTCAATTAGTTGAACGTCAGGAAATTTAGACGATGATGGAAATTAATGTGAAGGATTTTCGAAGAAACGAATAGTTTAAAGAAAAATTATGGCTTCAATTAAACCAAAAGTGGATACTGGCAACGATAAACACCAGAATCACGTGACTTTTCTATAGAGAAGAACTTATTGATTTTAGGAGTTCGCCTTAACTTGGACCCGATGCCAGCGCCGCCTGCGGGTTCCGAATATCGCTTGTGCGCATGGGCTTAACATCGGAAAATTACATCCGATTTGTGTGCTGAAGTGCACCTAGCAATCAAGCGAATCGATTGAGTTTTATTATTTTCACTCGATATGATTCAGCTAACGACAAAAGCGAACAAGATCTTTGTGTCCCGGACCCATATTTATTTTTCTTCCCAGAACTGCGAAGACTTAGAAATATTCCTGTTCGTGTGTGGTTTTTTCTTCTCAGAAATCCGTGTGGACCACTGCCAAACGATCGGCATTTTTGCAGTTGCACGGTCTTCCGATATGCAGCCAACGAATGAAATACGTCACCAGGGACAAAAGTTTCTGGGAAATAAAAATGGAAGGAGGGGAGATTCGTGAAATTAATGGCGAAGGCAAACGCAGGAATTCTTGTTCTTGCATGATAAAATACAGTAATGTCTTTCTTCGTGATGCTCAAGAAAAAGAATATATTCGTATGCTCGTCATTTGTGATCGCTATATGACGTCACGTCCCAAATCCAACATGGTGTTCGCTTATCGCTTCCAAATGTAACCGAGTGATGGCGCCACGGTCTACATTTCGAGAAATGCCATTTTTATGTTCAGTAAAACTACTTTTGAGATATATTTCCGTATTGCTAGCTGCTCATCACTCCATTAAATTTAATCTACGATTATACAGTGTATATGACAAATAAAATGATTGGTTGCATTTTAAAGTTGGTAAAGTTTTACCGTGGAACAAAAATTTGCAGAAAAAACTATATTACAACATATATAATAATCATATGGGTTACGTGTCTTAGTCGTTGACATGTGTTAGAAACTTCTTAATGCAATTTAAAATGTTAGAGTAAAATTTTGGTTAAACCATTTTAAAAGTCCATGTGTACATGTATTTGGAATATTTGTACATGCGTTTTACTCGATTTTATGATAAGTGTCAATTACTGGAAAATAACATATTTCCTACGGGTCATTAAAATGGACAGCTGCATCAACTTATTTATTTGAAACTTATCATAGGCTAGTTTAATTGGACCAGATAAAGAACGATGTCTCTTTTGCGAACATTAAAAGAATGGCCTTAATTGCCATTTAAGTCAAAGATTTCATAAATCGGATTATTTAATACATCGTTAGCTAGTTAAGTAATGTCCATAGCATGTGCATCAGCCTTTCAGCCATATAAATGCTGCATAGTGCGATGAAAGCCCATACATGGGCTATTAACGCCATTGTCATAGCAAAAGCGTAACACGTTGCCATCATGCACACGACACATTGTTAAAGTTCCAATATGGAAATTTTCTTTTTGAATAAAGCAAACTTGATTTCATGAGCTGCCCTCTCGCGAGAATACAAAAAGATGAATTGACCCAAAAACCTGATGCGTGTTGCATGTTCACGCTGTTGCTATACGCGTACATTTCGTCTCGCTTCGTTTAATTCTGGATAAACACGGTTAATTTGTGCCAAAGCACGATTATTAAATATTTGCATAAGAAAGTACTTCTTAAGAGATTTACTGCTCTAATACCGGCGCATATTAAATCGTAAATCTTTGGATGTAGGCCAACCTTCCGTGACATTGACATGCATTTATGCAGCCATGAGCATGTGGAAATTTCGTGTGAAGTTTTGCGGAAAATTGTTCGCAAAAACAAATAACGTACGAAGTAATTAAAGATAGGTTTGTCACACCTTGTTCTCACATGTGGTCCGATGTGAGGGAGATTTAAAACTACAGAGTGCTCGACCATTTCTCACCATGCATTTCTGAGTGACAAATATTCAAGAGTGATGGAATCTAGTATAAGTTATGACGCACCCTGTGCTAACAAATACGCTTTTGTATTTGTTATAATACAAATCTACATAAAATCATCCGAGCATACAGGAAAATATATTTCCAGAAACACCCACACGTTTCTAAGCTTTATGCTTTTAATAGATTCCGCATATTTTCATCATTTTCTAAGAAAAGAAGTTCTTTTTCAAACTGAAATGAAGTGATTTTCATTAATATTTTTATTTCTCTTCAATGCGATCTATACAATTCCAAACCCACAAGGCCAAAAAATGAAATACTTTCATTTTAAATTCAATATTTCTTTTGCCTATTGTAGTAGGATTTCTCCTCCGAAAGCGATTCAATTTTTTAAATAAGAAAAATGAGTTATTCAATTCAATTCATTACCTAAAACGTGCAGTACCACGTGGAAGGGGGTGAGGATCATTACCCAAGTGAAATCGGACTAAATATCCTCATCGTTGAAGTACGGATCGCCGTACTTCATAATTTCAAGGGAGAATAATTCTGAAAGTTGTAATACTTCATAAAACGAATGTATGGGATTGTAGATTTCCTTAGTTTCTAAAGTGGCTACCAAGAAGACGCAGGTAGTCATAGCTTGTACATACGGTATCTCTGGCAGCCATTTTGGATTCATGAATACCTCAACTGATTGGTGTCAGCTAGTTCACAAAGATGGCGGCCAGGCCTGCATCGAAAAGACGTAAATTGGCTAAAACTGGGGCATCCAGAACGCGCGACCAAACAGACCGGAAACGAGGGGCCCCTTCAAAAAGTCAGAGGGGCGGCCATTAAGCCGCATTTTTCCCTGCGAAATTCATTTCGTAGAGAATTTCGGATTAAAAGCGCTTCCGGGTTGGGTTAATGCGACGCGTTAAAACACCGCGCGCTGGTCATCCGGTCACCTCAGCCGCTGACCAGCAGCGTGAAATGACCGCTAATGGGCCGACTCAACGCCGTAAAAGTCGTTGAACCAAAAACGTATTAATAGTTTGTTTGGAAAAGGCCGTTTTGCGAGTGGGGAGGAGGCAAGCAGAGAGGCAAGGGTGTTGCACCTATTTGCGGTCCCATTTTTATGGGCTTTTGTCTCTCCGAATAAATGCTAACGATGAACGACAGAGTCGTTGGAGACTCGAAGAAAACGACGCTGTAAAAGCACTCCAGAGCGCCATTCTTTCCTTGCTTTTTAATGGTCCTTAAATCCACCGCTAATGGCCCAATGAGAGCGTGAAATGAGCAAATTTCGTGAAGACAGCGCAGGATGGAGCTGCATACTAAATTTAGTTGTTTTTTAAAATTTCAGTCTTACGATGTGCCAAGATGCTAAATCGTCGTCATAAATCCCAGATTAGGATATTTTGAAAGCCCACGATCTGCCGATTCTACTCGCTCGTGGATCTGAATCGGAAAACGGCAAGAAAAGCATTGTTATCAGAACTATACATCGTGGCGCCATCCAACGGCGATTTAAAGCAACGCAAACGGAACGTTGCTTAAAAATAAGCGGCACGTACGCATCAAAATCCGTAGGAAGTGAACACGATATACGTGGCTACGTGCAAAATTAACGTTTTCAGTACATATTGGCAAGGATGAAAGGGATTAGTTCAAGCTTGTAATCTTCAGAATTACAGAGATTTCCAGGAAAACGCCACTAGAGACCTGGAGGCCTTTCAGGATGACAATCTAGGATAATTGAAGCTAGATTATGCAAGCTAGAGGATTAAAGTGATTCAAAACAAGATAATTACGCGCTTCTGAATATCATCTGCCAACATTACAAATCTGAATGTTAGATTCTTTTTTTCAAAGGTTACATTACTTAAGTTACAGAATTTCACCGCGAAGTTAATTTTCTTGCAAAACAGAAAAGCACGCAAGGCGACTTGCAAGAAATTACTAGAAATTCTAAACAAAAAGGACATTAAGTAGGCTACAAATCTTAAAAACTAATGGGATTTTTCAAAGTGGATTATCTGGAGGATTGTCTTTCACAACGAAGACATGAAACTCAAGGAAAGGATTGCGCGATGCGATCGAAATGATACATGTTCTGCTTAAAACATTTTAAGTGGTCCCAGATAAAACAAATTGGCAACCTATATATACAGTACATGCACATGTATATAATATATTCATGAAGAACATCTTCAACGTGAGGATTACGCTTTCTTAGGAGATATTCAACCTACAGGTGTACCTGTAGGTTCTGTTATAATAAGATGCACCTAAGCATCTGATTTACTGCGAAGAATTCGCCAGTAGCGAGATCAATATAAGTCTTCATTTTTCATTCGCTAGTGGCTGCCTAAATTAATTGCTCAATTTTTTATTTTTTCCAACTACAAATGGGCTCTCCTTCAAGGTTCACCAAACAGCACTTAGGGCGCATGCGCCGTGCAGATGAATGGTAGAACGTTGGAAACTTTCAGTCCATTATCGATTGCTGAGCATGAGTTTGTACTTAGTGAATTCGCAATCTGTCGTATACCGAAACATGTCTTTTATGCCTAAACAGGCGGGACTAATACTCTGGGGAATTAGGGAAATGTGGACGAAAAATTTAAAGGATACCAATGACGTGATGATAGAATTTCCTGATGAAATGACAAATAAAAAATTGAGTGAGTTTGAGATGAAAAAGAAAAAAAACAACTACAAATTCCTCGTTTGTTGTCGTTTTGTGCGATGAAAGCATCTGGAAAATGACTTTCGGCGAGTGCTTGTAGTTGGATATAAAGAATGTTTTCAAATAAATTGGAAAAAAATAAAGATTTAATTAATTTAAGCTTCAAGGTGACTACTGGCAAATATACTTCAGATGATTGGACTTGGATAAGTCCCGGGAGGGATTTAGTATAAAGTTGGCAAACAATGAGGATTGTTCCAAATCTGGGATTAATTCAATGGTTCATTAGTTGAGAGAACTACGACGCAACCGTTTAACCAGTATGGTTGAAATATACTCGGGAATAGAATGATTCAAGGACAAAAAAATGTGTTACGAACATGTCTTAGTCAATTTTTAAATAAAATTTAAATAGATGTGTCAAAATTGCAGTTTGCTTTCAATAAACATTCTTACAGTGTGTGCAGTACATGCATGAATTACAAACACATCGCAAAATTAACTACCATGAAAATAAAATATAAAATGTGTTCCTATATATTGTGTTTTAATGCATTGTTTTCCTTAAAAATTTCTAATGTAAAAAGTACAAGAAATGCATGCTCCTAAAACATTTACGATGAACCTCATAAACACGTCAGAGAGGCATTAATTAAAATATTTGAAATTAGTTTAAACATCTTTTATGAAAACAGATAAAAACATGATTTTTTGGAAACTATGAAATTATGATTTTATAGAAACTTTAACGCGTTGATTTTATATGGAAACTTTTGAAACAGTGATTTTGTGGCAACATTTGTCCAATTTTTCCAATAAACCTTAATAAAATTCTTTATGCATTTAAAAACCATTTGAAACGAGGCATTTCCGGAAACCTTTACAGGCAAAAAACACCTACAAATCGAGCATTATCAATTTGACAATCCAACTGAAAGACATTTTTCGTTTGGATCAGAATACGATCTCGAGGTCCAAATTTCCCCAAAATACGATTTATAGTTCGCAATAACCTTTATCACTTCGATTCAACGATCACATCGTTTATGGCCAAAGATAAAAACCATGATTTGGGACATAAAAACCCAGCAGTTTCACGATTGTCCTCCGATTTCATCTCCGTTTTTCCACAACAGCTGGTTTTGGCTGTGCTTTTTGACCTTGCACCCAGAAATCGATAGTTTTTGGGCAGGTTTAACATTTTTCCAGTGATAACAGAATGCATAACTTTTGCATTATGCATGCATTGGCTGGACCAAGGCTAATTAAGCATTACTTATGCAAGCATGAACGTCAACTTACGATCTTTTTTGTTTCGGAAGTCAAGACCAGAATGTGGCTTTCATTATTTGGAATGAAATGTTGGACGTATCTGCCAATAAAACAGTACCGAATTTTGCTCGAGAACATCGGAAATACTTCAGAAACCGAATCACAAGAAACGAGTTTGTTTTTGAAAGCCCTTCTAACTAGTGCTTGAAATGAGCATAATGTTGGGAACCAAAAATTTCGTAGTCAGGAGCTGTAACCATAACAACATCACTCACTTTTAATTCACTGCTGACACGAAAGCCATAAGATAAATACTCGGGGCTTAATTATTCGTGTGGATGTCAGCTCTAGGATTAAATGACACTTTTCATTCAGACACCATCCTCTGGCACTAAGCTATCAGAGAATACAGGGTGCGAATAAAGTGGAACAAAATACACTAAAGGAATGAATCAATGTGTTTTTTTGCAAATATAATTGAATTGTATTAAGAACTCGAATTATACGAGTTTCTGATAGTACGAACTTATTTCCAGCCCATATCCTGTAGATACAGACGAATTCCGAATCAGATGTATGAATACGTGTAAACTAGGCTGTGTCACGCAGTAGCAAAAAAAACGGTATCCGGAAAATTCTTCGCCAGCAATTCTTCGCCATGGTCAATTCTTCGCCAGCAATTCTTCGCCATGGTCAATTCTTCGCAGGACCCTTGGGTTAACATAAGGTTAAGTTATATCATGTTAGGTTAGGTTTATGTTCGCCTAACCGTAAGTAAATCTGCCAGATCGGTTAACCGCTTCAGAAAAAAAACGAAACAAACGCAACATACAGCCCATGCGAGTTTTACGAGTTAATTACAGACGAGTTTTTACTGCCATCAAATTTCTTCAACTGCATAATAAGCGACTCGTAAAACAGAGCGCCATTTTATGAGCAATTAAGTAATAATCCGTCGTTTTAATTACCCTTGAATAATTTGCTAATTTGTATTTAATATACGTCGCCCTAGCTCGATCATTCCCCAGCTGGGAATTTTCCCCGCAGCAATGCATCTCCAGAGAAGGCGACGAAATTCCCTAAAGCCCAATAAAAATCCATCACTCGGGGTTCTTGATGCTAGCTCTGGCTAGGGCGCAAGTTCACACCCCAATTTCATGAATAAAACAAAAGGGGGCCACGCGTCTAATTGGCGATCGTTGATCACCTTAACCCCACTGGCGCACTGGTTAGGATTCAGCATATTTTTTTTGGATCTGAATTTGGCACGCTCGAATCTGGGTCACTGGATTTTCTGACGGCGCCATTCCTAACCAGGTTGGGATTGTAGGTTAAGAGTTCAGTAAAACTTAGCACAACAAGTCGATGGATCGATTCGAGACTCGAACTCTCCAAGTTCAAGCTCGACGAAGCAAACATAAGCCCAGTGGCAATTTTCAGTTTCGATAAACAAAGACAACTTTCTCATGATTTGTCACATTTTGTTTGCGCCAACAAAAAAGATGATTCCAACATGCGAATGTAATGCGTTTTCAATTGCAAAATCAAAATGAAACCCAGTATAACCTCGGTAATCCGAACTAACCCGAACGTTTTTATAACAACACGGTGGTTTAGTACCTGTCTGGAGTGAGCTTCCAAGAAGTCTGTGTTCCAAATCATGGTATTACTGCAGTTTGAAGAACAAATTTCCAAAGTCCCGAAGTCAAACAAAATTGTATTATTTCCCACTGCAGTTAATATTTTAAAAAATAAGTCAATGTGAAAACTATTCAACCTGAATACACGTGGCATGGAACGCTGCATCGGTCCTCATTCAAGTTCAGCTCATTCAAGTACAGCGTTCCATACCACGTGTAGTCGGGTAAAAACGTGTTTTCCAACATGATGTTGCACGTGTTTTTTGCTAACAAATTACTTGACCAGTCAAGGCATCTGGCAATCTGGCCCGATAGATGTTAAAACATTTCAAATTTTGTCATGTACATCATTGTAAATCATGTTTAACATGTTCATGATCTATTTAAATTTAAATTATTCTGCATGTGTCCTAGCACATGTTCTACATGTTTGAGCAAGTATTTTTCGTTTTTATGTAAAAATGTCGTCTAAAATCTACAACAAACGCCGTTTTAGAGTTGTAGAAAAAGCACTTTTGATTTTCCATTTATTTGTCACGCCCGGTTACCTTTAAATATATTTTTTTAACTTGTTTAATATCTCATGGATTCTCTAGATAGAGTTTTCACCTAACGATTCTGCCTCTGTTCATAGAGTTCTCAACCGTGAAATTTTTACGAAAGCAGATT
Organism: Ommatoiulus sabulosus; assembly: GCA_034697705.1. NCBI lineage: Eukaryota > Metazoa > Arthropoda > Diplopoda > Julida > Julidae > Ommatoiulus > Ommatoiulus sabulosus. Next base: position 16,776 of record JAQGAO010000766.1, on the reverse strand, counting down.
ACGATCCTCCGATATTGATCGGGATCGATTGCCATGGTCTACATATCGGAGCAACGTTTGAAACAACGACAAAGTAATCCAATAAATCCTGACATCAAAAACAATCTTGTTAGAAAAGCCGCAAAACACACATCAAGGACCTGCGTGGAGCTAGGAACGAAAATGTACTTTTAGGATTTAACCTCTCATATTTTTATAGAATGAGCTGAACAGAAAACATTTGCTGTAATTTCGTTTTTGGTTGTTTTTTTGGATATATGGGGGGGATGAAGTGAGTTTGTATACCAGGAAGCGTACAAGTTAATAACAAATGCATGACGTGGGCTCCGCAGGGATTTATGATATGCCGAACTTAAAATAATAGGTTTCGATGCTACACTTGTTTGCACTCTAACATGACGCCAATGATGGCGCCACCTGTGGAGCGAGGGTGAAAATTAAAAAGCCTCGCGCTTTAGCAGTCCCATCATAAGCAACATTTCGGTTTGAAACTTGTACAGAGTATGCATCTGGGATGTGGTATAAGTTAACCGTTTCTTAGATACAATTTCTTAGAAATGACACGGTTTTGACATATCATGATAAGTACTTTTGGGAAAACCAATCGAGAACAAATTCAAATTGAAAGATTTTTTCAATTTTTTTAGTTTTCGATATAGGAAACCACTCGAGATAACTACCTGAAATTTGGACAGGAGATTGAAAAGCCTAACGATCAGCGGCATAAGGACTGTTCAGAAAGATCATCTATGGTTGAGGGGTTCCAGAATCGCTGATGGGTGATGGCTGCCAAGGGACGCCCATTAACGATGATAAAATCGACTAACTGGTTGAGTATTCATTATTTGAAGTGCTTTGGACCAATCATTCGGATTTTTTTAATTTTGGAGAAAATTTGCATATCGGTATTCATTAATTAGATTTCTTGGGTATAGGACTCAAGTCTAAACAGGAAATTCATTTATATATTTTATATATTTGGATAGGTATACTGTGCATGTACCTTGCGCACATGGGGTAAAGGTTTTGTACATTGATTTGTTAATAATTTTGTGGATGAATCAAAGTTTGGGAACATTGAACTATGAGACCCACATGCAAACGAAATGTATGTTTGCAAAAATGAAATGCAACAGATTTTCATTTCAAAATGCATTTCTTTTCAATGTGGGGAAACAGGCTTGGGATATTATGCTTTTAATAGTAGTCATACAACTTTGTGAGCGTAAACATATTTTTAATTATTTTCGGAATCTAATTTATGACCTGATTTCACTGTCACGTAAGTGCCTCGCGTTGTTCGTTACCGAAAAATGGACGACTGAATGAAGGATGTCCAAAAAAAAAATCATTACAGTCCTTTATGAACAGCCCCCAGGCGCTCTCGACACACTAACCTATCGACTTACTCGGGTTCGTCAACGTTACGCGTTGAATGCCATTACCATCCTTTTTTATCAAAATGTAAAATGTTAAAAAAAATTCCAAATGGGAAAGGATATTCGTGTTCTTCGGTATAAAAAAGAAAACGCTTTCTTTGGGAACTAGAAAAAAAAAGCTGTAATATTCATGACTGCTTCATCACATAGGAAAAGAGAAGTACTTAGGGCACTGGATAAGTAAGCCGAGTGAGGAAAGCAGTTTTTTGTTCGTTTTCTAGGGGTTTATGAATTGGCCGTTGCGTGCCGTAGGGAAAAATTGCGGGGAAACATTGCGGGATCTTTATGACATCCGAAATCAGCCTTCTCACATTTTGCAGCTATTTGGGTCACGATCTGACGCATTTTACAGCTTCAATAAAACGTTATTGAGCGTTATGCCAGTCATATTGCGGCGAACGACGTGGCCGCACTTTGAATTATTGCTGGATAGCTCTGATTCCGACTGGAAAACAGCACTGGAATTAATAGTATGGCAAGCCGCGACTCCCTTTTTTGGTAATAATATCGGAATTAAAAGCGAATTTGTGGAACCTACTTCAAAGCCCTAGATCTGCTGAGTAAAACAAGCTCGTTTTCATTTCTTCCAATCCATCAGAAGTTTCAAAAATGCTTCTGGTTTTGAGAGTATAATATATTTCTCGCCTGAAGCAGGATGATTCGTTTCTCTTATTGCTCTTATTAAAAATATGTAGATATTTTTCTCTTTTGTCTACATGTATAAAGAAATGAATCAACGTGCATGGATAAACAAAACGCCGCACTGTTTGCCTTCAATTATTACAGTATATGATTTTTTAAAACAATTATACATGTAAATCTATTTGATATTAAAAAAACCTAATAAACGAGAAAATCACATTTAAAAAAGATGCAAATAGTTGATATACACGTATATTGTATTTACAAAAAAATTTTTAATACATTTTTTAATAAAATGTAGAATTTCAAATTTAATAAATGATATATGTGAAAATTCAATATTAAAAAAAATATATCGGAATACAGTATATATCGTATACTTTTGAAATAACTGCGAATAATTAATTTTATAAAATGAAATTGGAAAATTTTAATATTGCAAAAATTTAGAAAGCAAATTCAATAAGTAACAATAAAATGAGGAAAGTCCACATTTTTGAATTAAATGAAATTGGAATTTTCATTTTAAAAGATAAGACGAGAAAATTATATTTTTTATAAATTTAATAAACTACACAATTTAGTATAAAGCAACAGCAGCTTTTCGTTTAAGGATGTTAAAATGCACTGTTTCCAATTTTATTGGTGGTTGCACACGAAGTAAACTATGCAAAACGCCTACTGTCAACGCATATTTTTGCATGCTAAATATCAATCTGTAGAAATAATATAATATACTTTATACAGCAATATATTTTACCATATTCGTCCTATTAAAGCTATCTTTATCGCCTCAGGGTGGCGCAACAGTCAAAAGGACGTTATACTTTTGTTTCTACTTCCAAAACCGCTCGAATTCCGAAACAAGTTAAATCTCGCCAATTTGCGAATCGCTAGCTTGAAAAAGGCACATCGATCGTGGAGCCCACTTAAGTAGTTTTCCCTAAAAAGGGAGCAACGACACGAAGGCGTTGATGAAAAACCGATTTTCTTCACCCGGAGGGCTTCATCTTCGTTATAAACTTCAGCCCGAAATGACTTTCACTCAAAGAAATGGCACGAACAAAGGAGGAAAACGGTTCGATATGCCAAAAATCGATTAAGAAATATAGGTTATAAAAGCGCATAGGTAAGCCTAGGCTGGCAAACGACTGACCTACTTGAAAAATCTTTTGTCTGGAGCAAGTTCCAGGTTTGTGGGGCATTGGGCTAATACAGACAAGGTTGAAACCTGAACCATTGCATGTCGAATTGCAATAAAAAGTATACGATTTTTTTAGGAAAAATAAACAAATATGGTTTATCTAACTTTGTAAATAAAAGCATTTCCAATGCACCTGGAAATGCATTTTACATCTTAAAATGCATTTCCGACGCCTCTGGAAATGCATTTGAAGTGGTGAAATGCATTTTGAAATTAATGCAAACTGTGAATTTCCGTATGTATTTCACGATGGAAATGTCATCTCAATTCGCAGAAATTGTGCCGAATCCTTGACATTTTCTCGACAATTTGGTGGAAAATCACCCACTGCAATTGAGGTGACCCAACTTCGTTGAAAAATCGTCGCCATCTTGGAGGGGGGTTACATTAATTGGTAGGCAAAAGCATGAATTAATTCCACAGAAATTTCGCAGCGGTGCCCCAACTAATGAAATATTTGTCAGAATCAGGTTTTATTGATTCGCGACTCGCACAATAGAGCATTATTCGTGTGGAAGATGCGAGAGAGAGAGAGAGTGATGGAAATACGACTCTCCAAAGACTGGGCATAAACCAAGAATTATGGAAAATTTCCAAATGATGAGGGGAAACGTGTGACATTATCCACTAGATGGCGCTTCACTCGCAGGTGTTTACAGCACTACGTATTTGCCATAAAATTAAATATTTAAAAACGAATAACTTACAATCTTAAAAAAAACTGATTATTTATAAAACCCTGATAGACATTACAATTTATTTACCAACCTTTTAAATTAATATTTTAAGAATTAATCGAAGTCCATTCTCTTGAAATAGTTTTGTGATTATCGCTTTTGAAATTTTCTAGAAAACTATCTAAAAAACATCTAGTTATTCTATTTATTAAATATTTCGTAATGTAACTACTGTAAACAAAAGTCGTAAATCTAAAACATCACATTCGTAGAAAACATCTAAAAGAACTCTAAACCTGATTTAAAGGTCATTCAGAGAAAATATAGTAAATCTTAGCATATATTTCGATTCTTTCATAACTGATGTCTTTTGAAATCACACACAAATCTCGTATAATTAATGAAAATAATTAAAAAAAATTACAAATGAGAAGGTCTACTTTAATTTTAAGATGTCTGCAAATCATAAATGCATGAACAGAACGAAGTCATACTATTGCTTTAAAGGAAATGTTTTTAAATACTGTACTTCCGTTTGCTGTTACATCAGTAAATCCGAATGGCAATCAAAATTAATCTCAATAATCTACTCTACACTCATGTAATTTCATGATTGAATTGGTACCAAATCTCCAGAACCTTTGAATATTACTTCAAAACATGCTCTCTAAAAATCAATATTTCAAGATAACGGTTATTCCAGAATCCGTAAGTCGTTCGGGCAAAGTTTCGAAACCGCAAACCCTTTCGAAAATGCATAGTTCTAGCCTTTTCAAACGGGTGCCCAAGAAAAGGAGCTACGGAGAGCCTTTGTTCGTGAAAAGATAGTGTTTCCTTTTGTGCAAACCAAAATAAGGATAATGAAATGTATAGGAAATTGCTCATGCACAATTTTGTCGAGAAAATTGAAGAAAAAAAAATTGCAAGATTAGATATCGTATCTTTGAAGTTGATAGGAGATACGGGTTATTCAGGTTTATTCATTCGGAACATATGTAGCCACCAGAACTGAAATTTGTTTTGCTACTAAATAAACTGAAAGTAAGCGAATCTTCTTCAAAACAATTTTTGCACTCTGGAAGGGCCGAGTGAAACCTATCGGAAAAGAACTGTTGATCTCAAATATAACAGAATCGATAACGTGTACTGTATTTGAGATTCCTATTTTCTGGATATATTCTTAGCCTAACCGCAACATGACAGTCATGCAAACACATTACAGGCGTGGCTGGCACTGGTCGATGCCAGATATGCGCTGCCTCGTGGATTTCCTAACATGATGGCTAGTTTAGGAGCTGAACATTTGTAAAAGATTGAATGTTCTGATCAACTTGCATTAGGTTACGAGCACAGAGAATGCTTATTGCAGGCGCTTACACATCGATGGACACTAGCGCCACCAAGCGGGATAATAATGCGTCATGCTTTTTAAATTAGGGCGCACACAAAGAAAGCTTAGCCGAGCCAGATCACTATTGGTAAAAAGCGTAGCCATCGATTGTATGCCGCCTATATGTACCGTAAAAAACGTGTCCTTCGCTCATCATGAGATGCTAATGCGCATGTTCAAGGATTTACGCGGAATGTTTCACCTAACACAACGCATGCAGTGGCGCCGCCAAGCACACTGTCCATCTCGCTGATATCAGCGTTCATTGTGCGCCCCAAAGCTGGAAAAAGAAGCTGAAAATAAGCACGAAAGAAGCACGTCGAAAGTAAGCATTCTTTGTGCATGCACCATTAAGTATGATTTTAAGGCTGTATATGGCTGAGATACACTGAATTTCACTTTTATAGCTCTCACATTGTTGTTGTTAGACAGATAAGGTCAAGCATGCATGGCGACGATCATTTATGATAGGTTACAAATAGCCAATATAGTGCTGATAAAAGCAAAAAGAATGATCTCATTGATATAACTCACAAACTGATTTATACTAACGAACTATATACAGTATGTATATTTTGGTGCATGTGTCAGAAATTGTCTTTTACATTTTTAGATACTGTACGTTGATAACAGACTTAAGGGCGTGACTCAAAATGTTGGATAAGATGACACGTGCCATATATTGTCAGGCTTGGTTTATACATTTACATACATGTACGCACATTTTTATAACGATTAATTTTATTTACTCACATGATGTGATCAACGCGCGAAACGATATTTTCTAAACACTCTGTACATGATGGCGTTACAAAAACCATAGTGAAAGGTCGTTTATGGTATGACCTATAGGAAGCTGATCATGAAGTTAGTTAGCTGGGGTAATGGGGGCGTTCACTCTAGCGAAGGAAAAGGTTAATGAGCGAGGGTTAATTGATTTCAGACCTCGTTTTGTTTTTATTATCCATAAGAGGAAGGAGAGCTCATAAAATGGCGGAAAATGAAGGAACTGATACCGATTAGCGTAACCTATAACCGAACGGTTCATCGACGAAAAACAGAGTGAATTACCTTCGGGTTCGTTACCCTCATCCCCAGGAACCGACTCGAGAGTACTCGTCGAACAAAGATAAAAAACTTGGAACGACACCATAAAGTTTTCGTGAAGTAACTTTATACCGCAAAATGTTCCCTCAAGGAGTCAACGTGTACAGATGGAAACAACTCCACTTTTCAATATAGTATCATTATAGTGTCTTATTTTCTAAAGATGCAATTGAATAATAAATTTTTTAACGAAAGCTCTGCCTCAGAGCTAAAAATCGAGTTGAATCGACTTCAAAGATACAACCATGCGCATTAAAAACATCATCAAATTTGACAAAGTTTAACATGCTTTGGGCGCCAAATTTTGAGAACTCCTCTATTCCCTAATTGAAAAAAAGTGATTGCAAACTAGTTGCAAGAAGTAAACGTGCACTGATGAAATATTAGTTTCAAATATACAGTAAAACTTGTTAAGAGTGACCACCAAAAAAAATGCAATGTTGGTCACTGTACACTGGTAATCACTATACAAAGAATGCCCGAATTAGATTACATGTAGTAAAAAACCTCAAAACCAAAAAAGTACAGAATCATCATGTCCATGTGCATTACATACAGTATCGATTTATTTCCTGTTTACACATTTCTTTTTTTTAAACCATATCAAGTTTTCCCTGTTTTAAATGCTTTATGCTTCTTATAATTATGTTTTCAGTGATTTGTTCGATCTAAATAAAATGATCCATAATTTCTGAGCAATTTGACACATCATATTTTTTTAACCGGCTGAACATTTACTAAACATCTAGTTCTGAAATCATCTCAGTTTCCATTGCTTCTTCACAATTATCGCTTTCCCTATCAAACATTGACATTTTTCTTTGTAATTCTATCAAAAAACTCTTTTTGAAGCTCTTCAGGAGTAGGTACATTGACAATGTAAAAATTGCAACAAAGACAACGCACACTGGTCACTGTACACAATAAACAGGTGGTCACTAAACAGAATTTTTATGCAGGAAATGTACACTCGAAAAACCAATACACTAAAAAGTGGTCAACATAAACAGGTGGTCACCATTCTAAGGTGGTCACTTTTACAGCTTTTACTGTATATATTTTTTTAAATAAGTCGGTTGCAAACCTAGCCCGGAGAAAGTGTTTACTAGCTTACCAGTTTCGCAATCAGTTAGACATAAGTTGTCAGTTTATGCTAACATTCCATTAGTTTGTCATCAGTTATTCCATAAGGGAGTTTTGAAAACAACTTTCTACATATTTTGAAATGGGTTATTTGAAAATAAGTAATTTCACATCATTTTCACGTACTGTACCTCTCCATAAGGAAGACACGTTAAACGTACACAACAAAAACATGTCGCAGGCTAGGTGTAGGCTTAAACTTAACTTCAACGCAACCTTGACCCACATCAAATGTCAAAACTCGACAAGCTTCCCTAAGCCCCGCCCCAAAAATTAACAATGAACAAACAGGCCTATGCAGCTGTACGGTTTCGTTAAAAAAAAAAGGCAAGCAGCATGTTTCATCGATTTTATTTCAAAGTCTGGCAAAGGCATCCACGAAGAAATCATTGGAGCCGGTGGGTTTTCCCTCGAGGACGCAGCGCCCCCAATTGCCACCCACAGCCCACCAAATGCCGCCATTGTCAGCGAGAAAGTGAAAATTGATAGTGTACACGCTAGCAATTTGTTCCTCCAGTTTCCTGGTTAGTTTAAGTACCAGCCCTTTCAGCGCCTTTTCTGCCTTCTGTTTTTATAACCACAGAGAAAAATATTGATTTTGAAATTTCACTCTGTTAATGCTTTTCAAGCCATCGGCAAACTTTTTTCACACCACTTCTCCTCCAAGCCCAGTCACTGAAAAGTAAAAAGATGGGCAACCAAGCATGACTGACATGCAATGATAGTTTGCCCTACTTCAACGACTTACTCCTATACTCGCGATGTTAAATTGTGCAAAACATTAATTTTATAACATATAAATTATAGAGATTTTCTTCTTCCGCATTTATAACATCGGATAAAAGAACTGTCTTGAAAATTCACTTCTTCAGTGCTGCAGAGTGTCTTCAAAGCGCAGCCCATGATTAGAATTAAATGGACAACCTTGTATGACTGCTATGTAATGCTAGATTGCCCATCTTAATGCGTTAGAATATACCAGTATATTCTATACAAAGTTACATGTTTAATGTTATCATGTCCAATTAAAAGAAACATTTAATAAATTTAATTTTCATATTTTTTCTTCATATCTCCAGTGAAAAAATTATTTATCTTAAAAATTTAGTCATCGAAGACCCTGAATTTCAAAAGACGAGTAATGTTCGTTTGCCCTTTTTATGGCTGCCATGCAAACTTACAAGTTTTTTAAGCACTTTTAATATTTCTCTCAGAGATATGTTTTTTTATTTTACTGAAATTAAAAATGTTCTGAAGCTTGCACATGGAGAAAATAGTGAGAAGATATCCAAAAGAAAGTTCAGAAAAACAAGCCAAATTTATGAAATGTATTTTAAATATTTTAAACGTTCTGTGTTTATACACAATCATTTATGTTATGTTTCGTTCCGTCATTTATACACTGTAATACTAACATATAGCCGATTAAAATAAAGTCCCCAAAATATTTAAAAAAATTCTCGTGACATTTTTTTTTAATTTTGAAAAAAGTAAAATCATTTCATTTACTTTAGGGATATCTAGATGGCCATTATAATAAAGTCCCAAAAATATTTAAAAAAAAACTTCATGCGACATTTTTTTTTCATTTTAGAAAAAAGCAGGATGGTTTCATTTACTTTAAAGATATCCAGAAAACGTTGCCTGCAGGCCACTGAGATAGAAGAAATCATAACAAAAACTAAATAATGCATTATTGAGCGTGCTCGTTTTCCTTTCCCCGTTATTATGATTCCACTATTAAATATTCAATGAGTCCTACTGGATGCAACAAAACTGGGCCGGAGTTTAAACTACAAAGATTTGCTGCGGCAACGAGGAACTTTTCTATAATACTAAATGGACTTTTTCACTTTTTTAATTCACACGCGCAGCCTGTCCCATTCAGAGGCAAGACTGCAATTTGGGGCGAATTTCACTAAAACCAAGGGCACGTAAAGGATGTGGTAATTGCAGCTTGGGAGCTTTTAAGGAAAAAACGACACAATTTTCTCTCCGTTCGCCTGACATCTGCAGTAATTCAGTTTTCGAGCGACAACAATGGGGGGTCGGCCATTTTGTCCATCGACTCCCAGCGCCACCTATCCTTAAGTGCTAGTTTCATAAAAAAAGGTTAAACGGCTATCAAAATGGCGAAGGTACCATCGTAAAATCCCCACTTTTCCCAACCCAGGCTACATAAGAATAAGAATGAAATAAATAATACAAGATTTCCATTAGCTCACACACCTTTAACATCTCTATAAATTATTTCGTTTTCTGGCGAGTATAAGCTTCCTAACCTAGGCACGAATACTGCAGGGTTTTTTCAATCGATATACAGTGTATAGTTGATAAAAAAAACAAATATTTCCGTCGTGAGTTCGACATCGATGAAGATGGATCGTGCTATAGACCAGTCAAAGTGAAAAAAGGAAAAAAAGCTACATCATGAAAACCGCCAGAAGACGAACATAGTCTGACATAGCGGAAAAAAGCGTTATCGAAAAAAATAAGCCGATAATGTTGACTTTTGATTATCCGGGAGTGAAAAACTAAGCTAACCCAATCAAACTACGAGCATATGTTACGATGACTAAGGCAAATTTTACACAAAAAAATTGACATTTCTGGAAATTCGACGAAATTTTTGTTCTCTTAAAGCACGATCTCTTTTTTTAGCATTAAAACGATTTTTAGAACTTTTTTTCTTAATTCACAATAGGACAAAATAAGTAATAATAAATTGTTTCAAGCAAACGCGTACCATTTTTAAAGTGCGTTGCAGTTATATCGCCCAATAACATCGCAAGATGGCGCCACTGCGTATAATCGTTAAAACACAATTTTATTCCCTTAATTAATCCCGATCGAAAAACAGCTTAATTTGCGTGAATCAGCGGATCTTAAGCTGTAATTAGACACGTCACATGACCTATGTCACCATCATGAATTTTCTTGAATTTCCTAGGTGTTTTTAACATCACTCGGAATTGAAACCCACGCTTTTAAAGTAGTAGTCGCTAAACTGTTTTTTCAAAGCTAAATCCCACGCGTAAAGAAAAAAAAAGAAAAAAAAGCCGAATATTTCACTCGTCTCATTGCGAGTGGGTTTGTTTGTCTGCAAATGACAGCCTTCTTATTTCTGCAATGTCTCTAAACAATCACCGAAAAAACAGCTTCGGCGAACGTAAAGCAAATTGGAAGAATGTATCTGCGATTGGATGGCTCCAGTGGGACGAACGCATCCTCGTTACCGAGGCAACCTGAAGATGCTGTTGCGGGTTGTTACAGTCAGTCTAGAAAATCAATATTGCGAGCCACGCCAAAAAGACCTAGTTCGAAGCGCCTTACGCCTGTCAACAGGAGCGCAGTCCGAGCATTCGTCGCTTAAGTGGCGCCACCAGCGAGACAACGCGTAACGGCGCCAAATTTAAAAGGAGAATCGCGCATCTTTGACGCTATTCCGATCAACGTATCACTCAATTGATTTTAGGTGAATAATGATTTTACGTGAATGAAAACATGTTTGTTATTTTAAGCTAAAACTTGTGATTTAAAAAGAAAGATAGAATCTTGAAAGAAGAAAGATCTTGATGATAGAAGATGAAAAAGGAAGACATAGTTACGATAAATGACAAGACGGGCGAAAGCTAACTCGAAAATACAAAAATAGTGACAACCCAACTTTCGTCACTTAGATTGCTTGACAAAGTCATTAAAAACAAGTCAAGCCATGCTTTAGAAATCAAAGAGGGAATTACGTTGAACTTGGAACGTGTTACTTAAGAAAATCCTTTTACCACTGCTTTACCGGTGTTGTGGCAGCGGAAAAGTTTATAATAACGACATTATTGTCGTCCTTAAGTAACGAGTTTACTTAAACTAAAAAGATGACTTATTTTACAACAAGATCGCTCAAAACCCTTAAGAAATATGGACTGTACTTCCTAAATAAATTAAAGACAAAAAAATCGATTTCCTTACCTCCCTTGAAGAGCGAAAAAGGAGTACTCATCGTCCGCCTGGTCAACACTGATGGAGATTGGCCACGTGGTTTGCAGGACGGATTCACGAATCAGCGAATCCCATCCCGAATCGTAGACGCAGTCACTCCTGGTCAGTCGCGTCCGGCGAATGGTCCGGCCGCTTGACCGCCGCCCTTCCATATTTGACTGCGTTCGCGAACGGAATAGTCACTTCCGGAAACTCAAACGAAAGGAGAAACGTGTTCCATTTTGTCAAATTGAGGTTTCGTCAACTGAAAAATTAAATAAACAATGGGTCAATTAAAATCGAATAGTTCAAATGACACGAAAGACCACCTTTTGCGGCATCAAGTACATTGTACAAGTAACGGGTGTTACCACACTCATACAAAAAATATTTTTTATGAAATTATAAACTTATGTTCTATGTAAATTCTAAACACATTATCTAACTTTGATTGTAATCTAGGAATTCAGAAAATTTACGAAGGCCGACGTCGAAATTAATTTTCACTTAACTTACATCACAGTATACATAATACCAATATGGTCACTCCGCGCATTCCCGATGTCCATCTTCGGAGCGCCAACTGTCCGACTAGCGGCGGCTGAGTGGAAAATGCGCATTAAGCCACGCCCATATTTCGATAGTATCTCATCGTCTATGTTGTTTTATGCTAATGAACACGTGCACAGTGCCCGGATGTCAGAAACAAGAAGGGGTCATCCAAAAAGGACGTCCTCGTGTAGGGGCTAATGGGGGTCCAATTTTAGGGGAAATTTGCGGACGTCTTTTTTGAATGGCTTCAAAACTTCCTGTGAGAAAATATATGTGCAGCAGACGACGAAAGGTAGGCAGCGTCTTCTTTATCAAAATGCATTTATTGCTATCACTCCTTTCAAACGGATTGCTATTTACTTAGCCAATTAGGCAGTTCTGTGCAACCCTGTGGGTATCTTTTCCTATGTCAAGCGAGTGATACGTCGCCTACGATACGATCAAGTCAGGCGCTGCAGTCGTTTTTATTTTTAACATTGGGATATGAAAGGTGCCGACACGGAGTGACCATACTGGTATTACGTACACTGTGACCTACATAATTTTATTTAAAAAAAAACACGCCCAAGTTGCTGATAATCGTGAAATCAATTTGAAATGAATTCATGAAGTAGAAATAGTAATACACTAAGGAATCTCAGCCCCTCGTTATGTGCAACCTCTCATGACTGTTCTAGGGTGATGCTAGTTTGCCCTTCTTGAGGGGTAATATTATCTGTATGCTGAAAAGTACTCATGACAATTTTTTAAAAATATCATGTTAGAAATGATAAATTTTCTATTATCTCTTCAAAGCTCCAGGGAAAAAACATTTATCTTAAAAATTCATAGCTAGAGTGCTTCTGAGGCTTATTACATCGGGTATTTTCTAGTACCAGTTACTGACGTACTAGTAGCAGACGTGCGATGCTTGTTTGCCCTCCTTCTTGGCTGTCATACAAACTTAACATTTTAAAACACTTCTTTTAAACTTCTTAGATATTTTTATACCTTGAAGGAGTAAGAAGCGAGACGAAATCCAAAATAACGTTCAGAAAAATACACCAAATTTATTCAATTAATTTTAAAATGCTTTAAATATCGTTCATTATTGATCCATTTACCGTGTAAAACTAAAACATTGTCCACTAAAATTAAAAAATATCAAATAATTAAATTATGACATATTTTAGGTATCATCTGTAAAAGTTCTATAATTAATTTAAGAAAAAAACAATAATTTCTTTAATTTTGGAAATATCAAAGAAAAAGTTGGCTGCAGGGCACCCGAGATGGAGGAAATCATAATTTCTACCCTGTGTCACCCTGCATGAGTTCATATTTTCCATTTATTTCTAGATATAATTTGCCTCGTGTATGACCAGCTTTAAAGATCTGTTTAAGACGTGAGTGTTAAGGACACGTGCCAATATCATAAATTTTGTTTAAAACGTAGTGTTGTGGAAAAATTTTCGGATGTTAAGAAAAAAATCTAATATGGCGTTTCGGAAACATGTTCATGAAACGTCCATTAATATCATCCACAAAATACCTCGTGATTTACTAAGGATATACATGTATTTCAGATATGAGCCACGTGTTCCTGGCAATGTCGAGACCGGTAAAAGTTAAAATATGATCGTCTATTTGAACTTAGACAAAAATACCATTTGAAAATTTACGTTTGTCTCCTTGACAAAAAAAAGCCAATTTTTTCCTGGATGCAACCGTTTTGAATGGACCATTTGGTTATCTTTCATGATCCATGAAATTTCATTAGATTGAAATACCTCCGTAGCAGAATTAATCATCTTCAAACTGATCGACGATTTAATCAAGTTTCGCTTCCTCGAAATGTATCCTGACAAACGCTGAGTTTCTAGTAAACAAGCTTCCAAGCATAGGAATGATGGAGTAGTCCAGTAGCACCGCAGCCATTTATAACGTTGTAAATATAACGGGCACAATGCCACCGAAATATTATTTTCCCAATAAAAAACCTATAGGATGGATGCTCGACATTTTTACGAGCGCAAAAGCGTCGTAAAATGTTGCTAGCGAGTTGAAATTGCGATAAAGATGCTGGGAGTTGAAAACAGCATCGAGGAAATTGCGCTTTTTATTGATACATGGGGTCATTCGGCAACAGGATGACCGTATCATTCAGATTCAGAGTTAGAAAATGCCCTTTGTCTGCAAAGTCCCAGCGCCATCTGGCTACTACACACCGCGCCAAAATGGCTCTTGCAAAAGTGAGTTTGTGATGGCCATGCCGATGCAGCGCCATCTATGATACATTCCATGTAACAGTATGTATTATATCACACTCGTCAGTAAAATGCAATGGAGTCTTCTCTAGTTTCGTCGCCCGACTGGTGGCAGAAAACGGAAACCTTCAGAGAGGGCAGCCAGGTCATGCGCAGTGGAAACTGAAAAGGACTTCATTGAGTTAAAAACAGTTTTTAAATTTCTAACAGAATATTTAGAAAACGAAGCAGTTTTATTTTCCGTTTTTTATATATTAGAGACAAACTAATATACAAACGGGTTAAAGTAAAGATCATTTCCATTTCCATTTCCATTCTGAATAATTAACTTCGCATTTAGGTAATGACTCTCTGAGTTACTCATACATGTTTAATTTTTCTAATTTACTTTTTTTAAACAAATACATGTATGTAGACGAATTAAGACATCTCGTTTCGTTCCATTTTGCATAATTTACACATATAGGCCTATGAACAGAATGAATTAAGGTTATACATAAATACTTTAAAATAAAGTTACTGTAGGGACTACTTACAAGGAATTAAAAATAAGATTTTAATACTTTTCTAACCACCTACTTAAATCATTTCAAAGAAATTGACTTTTTAAAAATAAAAATTAGCATTTCTTACGTGAAGTGAAAATACATTTTGCAAATACAGTACATGTACTGCTTATGCCCATTCAGAAACAGGAGTGCCTATCGGAGTTTTGGCCAATTGTGGAACAGGTAAGTAATTAAGTGGGCCTACGTGGGATTTCCGGTTCAAATGATTGCACTTATTGCGCAATCTTCCTCCTCATCCAATGTGACAACAAAATCCGGCCTAAGTAGAAAATCCCCAATATTGATTCCTAGTTTGATGGTCAAGTTCAGCGTATCGCAACGAGATTCCTAGGCCTATTTTCATACCCGTCATCTTTATTTAAGGAACATCATTCACTGGATTAAGTCCAGATGAGAGGACGAAACGCAATTTGGAAATAAGAAATTAATCTTTGCCCAGAAGGATCCTCGCGTGCCATCTTCCATATTTCAATAAAGACTCACTAATAACTGAGTAGAAGCGCAGAGAGATGGCGCTGTGCTCGCTCGATTAATCATAACATAGCACAACACGCGAATAAGGAGCTATGATTTCGTGTTTCTGCTTAGATTCTCATATTTTCATCGATTTTTCCGCAGATTTCATTAATGGGTATTGTTTCTGGCACTTGCCACGATTCAGGATTTTAAACGCTTTATCATGTTGGAAACTTACATGACATGGGCAAAACGCTTTTTTTGTTTTTTTGTTCGAGTTTTAACTCCAAATAACATCCTTTATGATACATGAAACATGTGATATTTACAAGAGATGGACATGTTTGCCATAAATGGGATAAAATGCGTGTTAAATATTGCAAATGTACTCGTCTTCGATGAGTTTGATTGCATCAAACGTTCAATGCTTTAGTTTTCAGCGATTTCTATCATGTCAAATATTTGTTCAAAAAATACATATTTATATCATTGGGGAAAAATAAACCTTAAAACATTTATATTTAGCAGATTATGCTTTGCATTTTAGAACTTGGGAGAACTTATTATTTTTAATAGTTTTTATGGCAGATTTCATAAACTGTTCTGTTATTTTTTACGACTCATCGGATGCAATTCGGAAATATATAGCATTTCCTGGATTTTTAAAATTTGATTGTTCATCGTAACAAGAAAATCACGTGCAAAACTTGAGCATTGAAACACCCGCTGAAAATTACGTCAAATGCATTTACTGTAAATGGTTTTAACGTACATTTTGGTTATGTAACACATGCATCATTTTTGGTGCTTTGATTCATTTTGAAAAATGCGTTACACGCAGAAATGCATCATACAATTAAATGTTTCCTTCTCTGCAAAATAATCGTAGACGCAAGTTTAAAGTCATATGTTGACATGTGCTTAGGAAATACAGTAGCCGTACTCAGGAAATGCCGTTACTTGACGTAGATGGAAAACGTAAATGTAAACGTAGATAAAGTTCCATTTGTTGAAGCATGCGCACTAAGCATTTCTTGCTCTAAAGCTATTTAATAAATACTGTTTATACATATCGTATGTTAATTAGGCCTACATGATGTACATACATGTTAATATACAATGTAACAACAAAATAGACGTAATATATGGTATGTAAAACATGTATTTACATGTCGCATTGCATATATTTTAGATGGAGCAAACGTTTTTTTTACATGTAGCGTACATTTGTTTTAACAGTAAATTCCAAGTAGTTTATGTGTAAAACAAGTTAAAAACATGTTGAATATCTATATGCCACATGTAAAATGGATTTATATACACGTGTTGACATATGATATGTTTATAATGTATTTATTAGATAGCTTAGAGAAAAG